>JAVGWX010000004.1:97438682-97688682 GCA_036924085.1 Ariolimax columbianus | reverse complement strand
ATACAGAAACAAAACGATACTCATGTAACGGCCATATGGTATTCATCAGGGACACTGAACAAAATAAAACAGATAACAAATCACATATACCTAAAGACAATGGACATGATAGTTGATACAGGCGATGACATCAGTCATATTTGTCAGTCACTAGGAATGTGTGAAGCCCAGCATGACACTTAGAAATGAGTAGACAAAACAAAACATTAAAACATTTATGAACCAGCTTGTATAACAAACACTACACGGACATACAAATCTAGAGACACACACATATACATATAGAAGTAAACATAAATGGATGTATCTTCTTCATTTCTCCTAATGCTCTTACAACGTCCCAGATAGCAGGTATGCAAATACTTCTGTTTTGTGCTACGTGGGAGTCTTAAGCCGACATGTT
Source organism: Ariolimax columbianus (assembly GCA_036924085.1). Lineage (NCBI taxonomy): Eukaryota > Metazoa > Mollusca > Gastropoda > Stylommatophora > Arionidae > Ariolimax > Ariolimax columbianus. The sequence goes on along the minus strand of JAVGWX010000004.1, from coordinate 97,688,279 downwards.
TCTTTGATCCCATCTTTCCTCACAGCACATTACAGCTGATACGGTCAGCATCAAGCCACTGTCTTTACTTCCAAGACCTGTTCTGGTATCCAATGCTTTTTAGGATCGAACAAAAATATCCCGCACCAATTGAGGACTGAGCCTAGGTCGTTCAGATGGGCAGGTAGTGCACTAAACACTGTACAATCCCGGCTTCAATTATATCAGATGCTTTTTTTGAGACCAAAGACCGAGCTAACATCAAGGTCAGCGAAACATTCCTGACCAAGACCATATCCCACTTCAAGTGGCGGCCTTTACAACAGGCTGCATTCGTGCAGTATGGCTCAGAGAAAAGGGATCAGAGGGAAAAGACAAACATTGTCCCAAAAATGCCTCGCTGAAGTCGAATGTGAAAGGCACATATATTGTAGCTTTACTGTGAACTATCTCAAGATAACAAAGCGCCCTTTCAGAACGAACGCCGCAAGAGAACGACCAAGGCCATACAACAAAGACGCCAGTCCTTCGTTATCAGATGCCCACGAAGGATAATGTGCAACAGAATATAGCGAGGAATGAAGACCTATGGAACAGGAGCCAACAACATCGATTGGAACAACAAATTAAGCGAACATATGGGATTGGATAGGTTATACGCTGCGGAAGGCACAGTCTAACATAGACAGACATGATTTTACGTGGAATCTTCAAGGGTAGACCACCAAAACAAACGCGGAGAAGAGAACTAAAAATAATTACTCCTGGGGCGAGGCAAAAAGAGCAGTCCTGAGCCGTGCATGCTGGCAGGATATTGACAATGGTCTATGCACCGATAGGAGAGACGGGCTTTGCTTGATTGATTGATTGATTGATTGATTGAATGAATTGAACTGCAATTAATTAAATCTTTAAATCCGAATCCACTTATATTATTCTAATTCTTTTTTTATTCGTGATCTTATTCCATTTCAATCTCTATTTTCTTCCCAGGTGCGCATTTACTTGAACCTGTCACGATTTCGATGTTGCTAATGTTGTTCTCCATATTTCCACACAATAAGTGTGACTTTATTTTGGAGCTGTAGGTTTTTCATTCTTGTGTTGGACTTTCTTTCTTTTGATTTTCCCAATTCAATGAAAGCTCCTAACACCGTTGGTATTCTTCTTTTGCTTCATAACCGTACCTCCGAATTTGCCTCCCCTGCGCACGTCTCACAAATAAGAGGGGGACTGTTGGTGTGATTTGGACGAATTTGTGTTAGTAAGTTTGTAATTGTGTTATTTGTTGCCGATGGAGGTCTTTTTTCGCGACATATGTTACGTTTGTGTTTCTGTCATCACGTAGTTTCTGTGTCAAACTTGTCCATGGGATTATACTTTTGTTTTTTATTGTCAGGACTATTTATCTCGTCTCGTCACGTTTCGCATTTCCCGTTACCCGAAAGGTCGTACGGCCATCACAGCTCCCTACATCATTAACTATCAGTCACCACCTGAGCCTGTCGCCACAACATCCGGTTGTCACTCCAGTCTGTCGCAACCTAGGTCTGTCGTCTCTCGCTACCTCAGCCTGTCTCCACCTCAGCCTGTCGCCACCTCCGTCTGTCGCCACCTCAGCCTGTGGCAACTTCAGTCTGTCGCCCGTCGCCACCTCAGTCTGTCATCATTCGCCGCCTCAGTCTAACGCCTTCTTTTCAACTGCAGTCTGTCACCATCTCAGTCTGTCACAGACACAGTCTGTCTCTACCTCAGTCTGTCGCCATCTCAGTCTGTCAACATCTCAGTCGTTCACCGACTCAGTCTGTCTCTACCTCCGTCTGTCCAGCGTCTAAGTGTCAGGCACTTTCGAGCATCGTCTATCCAGCACAACCTTGAAGACGACTTCATTTTTTCTTGCTAGTAGCTGCGCTCTGGATTGCCATTTTAGACAGTACATTCGACCATTCCAGAGTCCGTACCGTTCAGCTTGCCTTGTTACAGCTGAGAGCTGTTGATGTGGTTTGATAAGCTGTCGAAATGAACTGCGTACTGACGAGGCATCAGTCAAGAATACTCGGTTTTCATGGCGGATATCTTCATCTTGGACTACAAACTCAGCAGCAGCTTTCAGTGCGTCTAGTTCTACACGGATGTTATTGGAGTATGTTCACGTTATTACTACTATAACTTTTTCTTCTTTATACTGTAGTCTGTAATAGACCTGCATTGGATGTGACTTTGTTAGCTGTCCTCTGTATATACGTGTATCCTTGTTTCTCCTTTCCTAAGATATCCTTCTGTGAGCATTTTCCTGACTGATGACTCGTCAGTTTTGGTAGCTTTAAATCAACATGAAGATGGAGATCTCGAACAATGCATGTATCCCTAATACAGCTGTCACCAGAACATCCACTGATGTAATTCAGTGGATAGCTCCCCACACCCCCTCCTCCCACACTGAAATCTCGAAGACAATGAGCTTCCCCTCAAACAGACCTGAGCGTGACGTATGATTTGGCCAAGACCATAATTAAAGCCAACTTCAGGTGAGAATGGCCTGATCAACACCTGCACTTCCGATAACTGGGCAACTACCGGGTAGCTAGAAAAGAGCAAGTTGCCATCTTCAGACTGGGAACAGCATAATAGACTCAAGGGTCATGTTTACATTGAATTGATGTTTGGGACAGATGGTAGGCTAACACAGGAAAAGAGAGAACAATACTGGCCTCCAGATACAAAACAGAAACAATAGCTGTACGAGGCTATAACAACCCGATAAACAACGGTGTCTTTGATAGGATAAACCGGGACTTAGATCTGAGGATGAACGTTAAAAGTAAAGAAAAAGAAAAAGAAGTTAATGATGAAGAAGAAGAACTGGTAGAAGAAGATAATGAAGAAGAGGAAGAGAATTATGGATGACACAGTCCCTGTATGTTCTTCCAAGGATCTTTTTTTAAGTGCCTCATCTCCATTGCTTAGATGTGCTTCAAACAAGCAGTCAATGTCCTTGTTTTCCAAGCGTATAGCTGCACAGATAGAGCAAATGCTTGCATTACACTGTTCTTAGTGTTAAGCGATACATCCGGGGACGGTGTGGGCTAGTTGTTAAGTGACACGCCTCAAATCCCGAAAGCACTGGGCTCGCTACAAACCACAGAACCGGCCGTTACCCCGGGGAAGCAAACCCTTAGAAAATGCAGGAGGAAGCAGACCCTTACATAAAATGCATGCCGAAGTCCAATGCACTGGGCCGAACAGGCACAAAATAAAAACAAAGTACAACGCACTTCGCCTTTTGGAATAGAGAAAAAAGGCGAATGCTAAAAAACATTCTGATCTTGCCACAAAGATCTCAGTGAGGTGAGAACTGTTACTGCTTTTTCTTTGATCTTATTCGGCTCCTTTTTCTTCAATTACAAACCTCGGATATTTTAATTGAGATTTGAACTTTTATCCATTTGATGTGATGATGCCATTGAACCCTTATTTGTTATTCAACATTAAAATAGATTTTCTTTGTTTTAATTGTTCCTATAGTTTGCTTGGTCTGTATTAGTACCATAGTATGTCAGAGATTCTACAAATTGTAAAAGTCTGTTCACAAACGCAATTTGATTTGTCTTCTTATCTCAATTGAAGCATAGGATCAACGCTATAGCTGGTGCCTCTACACGCAGCGTGTGTCCAAACATTTGCAGAGGCGATTTCAGGGCAACGGTTTAACATGATGTTACTAGTTCAATGCACAACTCTCTATACTGGTATTTTACAACATGCTTGAAAGGTTGCAGTGTTCTTTTCTTTTTCATCCCCCCCCCCCCCCCCTTTCTCCCGGCTTATATAACATTTTTGTTCTCCCACTTTCATCATTATTTGACCTTTTCCATATTTCGCCACCACTGGCTTTTCCGGCCCATTGTCCCTCCTTTTTTACTCTCTCCTGGCCACCTTATTTGACCGCTGTCACAGTCGAGCTTCCGACCCAACCAGTCGCGAGGACAGACACTTTATCAGATAAGTAGACCATTTTTTCCTTATATGTTGATTTGCTAGTTCAGTATTGCTGTTATTTGTTGTCCCTGATGAAGACCTATTGGTCGTAAGTTTTGTTTGTGTTCTCGTCTCGGTTCGATATCTGACCATACCCATTTAAGAATTGTGATTAAACTTACCTTTAATCAACTGTAACATTTTTTTGTAATTTACATTTTCCCCATTTTTCATCCGGTGTAGTGATAGCTAACCTGGATTCAATTTGTAAAACATTTCAGATGTGGAAGAAAATGGAGGACACGGGACACACAACTATAACCAAGACAGAAAAGCGGCACACGGTTCCCAGTTACGGTAAGACGTTGATTTATGGGCTGTCTCGATCGCGTTTATTTTCTAGGGATGAATAGAATGCAAAGTTAGTTTGTTCTGTACACACATACCAATGCGTTAGTGGTGTTGGGGAGGATACGGTGAGGAGTTTATGGGAAGACTAAGTATGTAATTTATTGCAGGGCATTGCGTGTGGTGTATGTGAGGATCCATTGTGGGTTTTAAGGGTGATGTAATAGGGTTTATGGGAGGACTAAGTCTGTTGTTTATGGAAGAAACCAATGCGTGATTTAAGGGAGGACCAAGTGTGTGGTTTATTGGAGGACCAAGTATGTTGTTTATTGGAGGACCAATTATGTGGTTTATTGCAGGACCAAGAATGTGGTTTATTGGAGGATCAAGTATGTGGATTATTGGAGGGCCAAGTATGTGGTTTATTGGAGGACCAAGTGTGTGGTTTATTGGAGGGCCAAGTATGTGGTTTATTGCAAAACACAGTGTGTGGTTTATGGAGGGACCCAGTGTGTAGTTTTGATGAGGACCCAATCTGCGGCTTACTGTAGGAGCCAGTCTGTGGTTTACAGGTCTAAGGAAGAAAGTAACCTCTGGTCAGGGAAAACATACTGATCAAACATGTTAGTCATGGTCAGACAAAATATATTGGCCAATACCCCCCACCTAGACTTTCTCTCAATTCCCCTTGAAAACGGGATGTTTTCATGGTAGCCTGGCTAACACAGTGTGGGATCGACGTGTTATCCGTTATATTGAGCGGCCCATAGATGGATTATAGAAAGGAACAGTATCCGCTAACACTGCGACCTTAAAATAATAGATGGTCTGGTCAGAAGGTATAACGTATGTCAACTTGTAAATCGAAATGTCATATAACGAAATTCCTCGAACATCACACTTCGTTCAGGAGAGGAAACTTAATCTGACAGTTGGATAGAAGATCTGCGTTGTTCGAGCTGAGCATGTTCAGGTCTTCACTTTCAACGATATTTCACTGACAGCAGGTTACAGTGACCTTCTTACAAACTAAGTCGTTCTGAAGAAGGGGGGCTTCTTCTAGTGCAAGTTCAGGCTTGTCAGTATGAGGACCACTGCGGGTAACATTTTCTCGATCCTCCATCGTGTTTTGTCAGGCTGTAGTGAAACATTCTGCTTTCAGGTGCACGTGGACGAGAGATTTGGGTCTTGGTCAGTATGATTTATCTGATCTTAGCATTAGGCGAAGGTGTGGTCACCATGGTTTAAATTGACCTTAACAAGAGCTGGGGGATTGATTAGCCTGTTAAACCTGAGCCTGACTTTAGATGGGGTCTTGTTTAGTCTGTGTAACCTGACACTAACGACAGATGGGGGTCTTCATTAGGCTGTGTAACATGACCCTGACTTTAGATGGGGGTCTTGTTTAGTCTGTGTAACCTGACACTGACGTTAGATGGGGGTCTTCATTAGCCTGTTAAACCTGACCCTGACTTTAGATGGGGGTCTTGTTTAGTCTGCGTAACCTGACACTAACGTTAGATGGGTGTCTTCATTAGGCTGTGGAACCTGACCCTGACTTTAGATAGGGGTCTATATTAGGCTGTTTAATCTGACACTGACGTTTGATTGAGATCTTGATTAATCTGTGTAACCTGATACTGATGTTAGACTATGGTTTTGATTAGTCTATTGAGCCTGACCCTTACATTAGATGAGGGACTTGAAAAGTGTTTTCAATCGCATTCTTGTGTTAGAATGGGCTTTAAATTAGTCTATTTAACCTGGCCCTGGTGTTAGACTGGGCTTTTGATTAGTCAATTTAACCTGGCCCTGGTGTTAGACTGGGCTTTTAATTAGTCTATTTAACCTGACCCTGGTGTTAGACTGGGCTTTAAATTAGTCTATTTAACCTGGCCCTGGTGTTAGACTGGGCTTTTAATTAGTCAATTTAACCTGGCCCTGGTGTTAGACTGGGCTTTTAATTAGTCTATTTAACCTGGCCCTGGTGTTAGACTGGGCTTTTGATTAGTCAATTTAACCTGGCCCTGGTGTTAGACTGGGCTTTTAATTAGTCTATTTAACCTGGCCCTGGTGTTAGACTGGGCTTTTAATTAGTCTATTTAACCTGACCCTGGTGTTAGACTGGGCTTTGGATTAGTCAATGTAACCTGACCTCTGACATTAGATGCGGTTCTTGATCAGTCTGTTTAACCTGACCCTGACATTAGATGTTGGTCTTGATCAGTATGTTTTACCTGACCCTGACATTAGATGGGGGTATTGATTAGTCTATTTAATCTGACCCTGGCGGTTAGCCTATTCACTCAACTATATTTGATGCTACTTTAATTCCACAACAACACGTGCTAAACACATTAGACGTAACAAATGAGACAGACCAGAAGTAGGTACTAAGTAGGCAGGAATCGAGGCAGGCGGTTAAGTGAGCAAAGTAATATTATCGTTATGTATCTTTTCAGAGAAAGTCTCTTTCTTATACTCAGTGGTTTGTACGGAATCATAGTCGTCATTTTAGGAGCTGTGATTCCGATTACTGAGATTTTTATGGTGGACACTCTTGATCGAGCATTTGAGGTAATCGGTCTGTCCGTCTGGCTGTTTGTTTATGTCTGTACATCTGTGTGTATCTCAACATGTTCGTTCGTCGGCCTGTCTGTCTTACTGTTTACCACTCTGTGCGTATGTCTGGCATGGTGTTTGTCCGTCATTCTATTTCGTTATCTGCCTGTCACTCCCAATGTATGTTTGTCCGTCTGTCTGTCCACATATATACCTGTTTATATGTCTGTCTACCATTTTCTGCCTGTCTATATTAAATGAGTGTGTTCTTATGTAAATATCTCTGTCTGTATCTGTGTATGTGTGTATATATATGTTTGTCCGTCTGTTTGCATGCATATATTGGTGTCTGTCTGTGCGCGTATGTCTACTTGTGTTTATTTGTCCTCTCTCTGCATTTTGTCTTTCTGTTCCTCTGTCTATTTGTAAATCCGCCTGTATCTCTCTATGTCTGCTAATGTGTCGGCGTTTCTGTTTGTTCATCTGTATTTCCATATGTACCTCTGTGTCGATATACCCCTGTCTCACTGTACATATGTGCGTATATGTGCATGTCTTTGTGTAAGTCTATAAATGTATTTGTATATGTCTTGTCTGTCTGTGTATTTATATGCATGTGTGTATGTCTGCTTGTCTGTCTCCATGGATGCATTCATACATCTGTCTATATGTCTATCTATCGACCCAGTAGTAGATCCATCTAAATATGTTTCTTCATATTTGTTTTCCGTTTGATGATCTATCCACGGAGCTGTCTGCTTATCTATTCCTTTAATTTACATATATATATATATATATATATATATATATATATATATATTATAGATATATATATATATATATATATATATATATATATATATATATATATATATATGTGTGTGTGTCTATCTACCATTCCAAAATTTATCTTATCGAATGGTTGCAGGCCTACCTAACAAAAATCTTTCCTCTAAAATGGTTCTTATTTTATCCATTTGATTGTCCTTCTTTTAAAATGTTAGTTTGTCTATTAATTCAAACTTAACATCTATTTGCCTCTTAATCAATCCCTCTTAATTAAAATATATGTCTTGCTTTATATCTAAAAGAATCGTACATTTCGTCTGGCGGTCTATCCATTCATTTAGATACCATACTTTTCATCTATCAATCTGTCTATGGAAATGCGTCATGCATTTCATCGTCGTCATCTAGTGATTTGTCGGTTGGCGTTGGGTATTGAGGATCTCCACTTCCCCTGTTCGCGTGTGTCGTTTATCAGTTCAGCCGTTGATTGTCTTCCATACTTTTCCCTCAACCTCTTCAATATTTTCTACCTTTATCTCCCGCTGCTCCTCTCACCTGTGATTCTGCTCGTTGTTACTACGTGTTCCAGCCCGGCGCTTCCATTGACATTTACAAATCAATCCTAATACTCTACTTTAAGTATGTCTGCATTGTCATTCTATTTGTTATATAAGCTAATATAATAAAATTGTAATATAAGTATTATTTTACTTGTACTGCACGTGAGGTTATACTCTATACCGCTGCTGAGTCCCAGGACAACACCACTATCATTCAAAATCTCCATCTAAGGTCTCAGAATATCAATGAAAGTTTATTGTCTAATTTCACCGGCCTGCCCCTTCCCATCCCATAATGCCCTTTGTGTCTACCATTTCAGGCGTTCTACGTGTATCTGTACGTGGTGAGCGTCCTCTTCTTGGGGTATGTGTATGCTTACCTGCTCCGCCGCAACCGGCTCAAGACGGAGTTTCTAACGAGGACGTTGTCAAGGTCAGTGTCATGGACGCGGACTTGGGGAAAGACATGGAGCAAAGGCTCAGAGAACTACACTAGAGGCAAGCTCAGGAAGCGGATGATCTCCCTTGATGTGTCCAACCATCACACGGGGACATTCTATTTGCGGTTGGGGGTGTTAGGTAAGTGAAACAGGTGTACCATACTTGATGTCCAGGACGAGGAGGGGAGGGGGGATGGGAAGAGGAAAGATGTGTTGTGTAGGTGAAATGAGAATATTCTAATTGAGGTCGGGGTGTCAGGTAAGTGCAGTCGGGAATATTCTACTTGAGGTTATGGGTGTTAGATAAGTGTAGTGGAATATTCTACTTGAGGTCGGATGTGTCAAATAAGGGAATTGGGAATATTCTACTTGAGGTCAGGGGTCTTATGTTCTTGAAATGATCATACGAACATTCTGCACGGAGTAAGTGGTGTTAGGTTTGTGAAGCTATCACACGAACAGTTTGTACGGAGTAAGTGGTGTTAGGTTTGTGAAGCTATCACACGAACAGTTTGTACGGAGTAAGTGGTGTTAGGTTTGTGAAGCTATCACACGAACAGTTTGTACGGAGTAAGTGGTGTTAGGTTTGTGAAGCTATCACACGAACAGTTTGTACGGAGTAAGTGGTATTTGGTTTGTGAAGCTATCACACGAACAGTTTGTACGGAGTAAGTGGTATTAGGTTTATGAAGCTATCACACGAACAGTTTGTACGGAGTAAGTGGTATTAGGCTTGTGAAGCTATCACACGAACATTCTGTATGGAGTAAGTGGTATTAGGCTTGTGAAGCTATCACACGAACACTTTGTACGGAGTAAGTGGTATTAGGTTTGTGAAGCAATAACACAAACATTTTGTACGGAGTAAGTGGTATTAGGCTTGTGAAGCTATCACACGAACAGTTTGTACGGAGTAAGTGGTATTAGGTTTGTGAAGCTATCACAACTACATTCTGCACGGAGTAAGGAGAGCTAGGTTTGTGAAACTATCACAAAAACATATTACACGGAGTAAGTGATGCTAGGTACGGGATGTTATCACAAAAACTTTTTGCACAGAGTAAAAGGTACGTGAAATAAATGCAAGGATTTCCTACATGGAACAAAGGGTGTTATGTAAGTGAAACTATCGTACTGAAACTATTTGTAAGAGTAGGGGTGTTATGTAAGTGAAGCAATCACATTATACGTGAGACTGTGGGTGTTATGTAAGTGAAACTATCGTACTGAAACTATTTGTAAGAGTAGGGGTGTTATGTAAGTGAAGCAATCACATTATACGTGAGACTGTGGGTGTTATGTAAGGGAAACTATCGTACTGAAACTATTTGTAAGAGTAGGGGTGTTATGTAAGTGAAGCAATCCCATTATACATGAGACTGTGGGTGTCAGGTAAGTGAAACTATCGTACTGAAACTATTTGTAAGAGTAGGGGTGTTATGTAAGTGAAGCAATCACATTATACGTGAGACTGTGGGTGTCCTGTAAGTGAAACTATCGTACTGAAACTATTTGTAAGAGTAGGGGTGTTATGTAAGTGAAGCAATCACATTATACGTGAGACTGTGGGTGTCATGTAAGTGAAACTATCGTACTGAAACTATTTGTAAGAGTAGGGGTGTTATGTAAGGGAAGCAATCACATTATACGTGAGACTGTGGGTGTCATGTAAGTGAAACTATCGTACTGAAACTATTTGTAAGAGTAGGGGTGTTATGTAAGTGAAGCAATCACATTATACGTGACACTGTGGGTGTCATGTAAGTGAAACTATCGTACTGAAACTATTTGTAAGAGTAGGGGTGTTATGTAAGTGAAGCAATCACATTATACGTGAGACTGTGGGTGTCATGTAAGTGAAACTATCGTACTGAAACTATTTATAAGAGTAGGGGTGTTATGTAAGTGAAGCAATCACATTATACGTGAGAATGTGGGTGTCATGTAAGTGACACTATCGTACTGAAACTATTTGTAAGAGTAGGGGTGTTATGTAAGTGAAGCAATCACATTATACGTGAGACTGTGGGTGTCATGTAAGTGAAACTATCGTACTGAAACTATTTGTAAGAGTAGGGGTGTTATGTAAGTGAAGCAATCACATTATACGCGAGACTGTGGGTGTCATGTAAGTGAAACTATCGTACTGAAACTATTTGTAAGAGTAGGAGTGTTGTGTAAGTGAAGCAATCACATTATACGTGAGACTGTGGGTGTCATGTAAGTGAAACTATCGTACTGAAACTATTTGTAAGAGTAGGGGTGTTATGTAAGTGAAGCAATCACATTATACGTGAGACTGTGGGTGTCATGTAAGTGACACTATCGTACTGAAACTATTTGTAAGAGTAGGGGTGTTATGTAAGTGAAGCAATCACATTATACGTGAGACTGTGGGTGTCATGTAAGTGAAACTATCGTACTGAAACTATTTGTAAGAGTAGGGGTGTTATGTAAGTGAAGCAATCACATTATACGTGAGACTGTGGGTGTCATGTAAGTGACACTATCGTACTGAAACTATTTGTAAGAGTAGGGGTGTTATGTAAGTGAAGCAATCACATTATACGTGAGACTGTGGGTGTCATGTAAATGACACTATCGTACTGAAACTATTTGTAAGAGTAGGGGTGTTATGTAAGTGAAGCAATCACATTATACGTGAGACTGTGCGTGTCATGTAAGTGAAACTATCGTACTGAAACTATTTGTAAGAGTAGGGGTGTTATGTAAGTGAAGCAATCACATTATACGTGAGACTGTGGGTGTCAGGTAAGTGAAACTATCGTACTGAAACTATTTGTAAGAGTAGGGGTGTTATCTAAGTGAAGCAATCACATTATACGTGAGACTGTGGGCGTCAGGTAAGTGAAACTATCGTACTGAAACTATTTGTAAGAGTAGGGGTGTTATGTAAGTGAAGCAATCACATTATACGTGAGACTGTGGGTGTCAGGTAAGTGAAACTATCGTACTGAAACTATTTGTAAGAGTAGGGGTGTTATGTAAGTGAAGCAATCACATTATACGTGAGACTGTGGGTGTCAGGTAAGTGAAACTATCGTACTGAAACTATTTGTAAGAGTAGGGGTGTTATGTAAGTGAAGCAATCACATTATACGTGAGACTGTGGGTGTCATGTAAGTGAAACTATCGTACTGAAACTATTTGTAAGAGTAGGGGTGTTATGTAAGTGAAGCAATCACATTATACGTGAGACTGTGGGTGTCATGTAAGTGAAACTATCGTACTGAAACTATTTGTAAGAGTAGGGGTGTTATGTAAGGGAAGCAATCACATTATACGTGAGACTGTGGGTGCCAGGTAAGTGAAACTATCGTACTGGAACTATGTGTAAGAGTAGGGGTGTTATGTAAGTGAAGCAATCACATTATACGTGAGATTGTGGGTGTCATGTAAGTGAAACTATCGTACTGAAACTATTTGTAAGAGTAGGGGTGTTATGTAAGTGAAGCAATCACATTATACGTGAGACTGTGGGTGTCATGTAAGTGAAACTATCGTACTGAAACTATTTGTAAGAGTAGGGGTGTTATGTAAGTGAAGCAATCACATTATACGTGAGACTGTGGGTGTCAGGTAAGTGAAACTATCGTACTGAAACTATTTGTAAGAGTAGAGGTGTTATGTAAGGGAAGCAATCACATTATACGTGAGACTGTGGGTGCCAGGTAAGTGAAACTATCGTACTGAAACTATTTGTAAGAGTAGAGGTGTTATGTAAGGGAAGCAATCACATTATACGTGAGACTGTGGGTGCCAGGTAAGTGAAACTATCGTACTGGAACTATTTGTAAGAGTAGGGGTGTTATGTAAGGGAAGCAATCACATTATACGTGAGACTGTGGGTGTCATGTAAGTGAAACTATCGTACTGAAACTATTTGTAAGAGTAGGGGTGTTATGTAAGTGAAGCAATCACATTATACGTGAGACTGTGGGTGTCAGGTAAGTGAAACTATCGTACTGAAACTATTTGTAAGAGTAGGGGTGTCATGTAAGTGAAGCAATCACATTATACGTGAGACTGTGGGTGCCAGGTAAGTGAAACTATCGTACTGGAACTATTTGTAAGAGTAGGGGTGTTATGTGTGTGAAATAATCATACAGGATCATTCTACGTGAGACCGAGTGTGGTTCGTAAGTGATCATTTCACTCGATTATGTTACCTGAGACCAGGAGTGGTAAGTAAATAAAACGATCACATGATTAATTTACATGAAATTAGGGGTCTTACGTACGTCAAACCATGACACAGAAACAGCTTATGTAAGACTAGTGTGCTGTGTAAGGAATATATTGCTTGGCTTCGTTCGTTCTTAATCTCCCGCTACCAATCCCTGAAAGGGCTTAAGTAGCAGAATGCAGTCCAGAGAAAGGAATGCGTTGTGTCGTAGTTTATAGCTTGACTGCGATATTTGCACTTTTTGGTCCAACACATCTGACTTCAGCAAGCATTTTTTGAGTACCGGGTTAGCATTCCCTCTTCGATCCCTTCTCTTTATCCAGTCGTCCCTGCTGCAGCCTGTTATCCAATATCATCGCGTGGAGGTGTAGAAGGGTCTTTGCAGCTCTGATTCGCTGGCCCTGACGCTTGCAGTCAGCCATGGGTCGCTGACCAATGCAGCTCATGCGCTGCTCAGCATCTTGATCCTGTAAGGAATATATAATAAATATAAAAGTTAAAAGGAGTCACAAACCAGATTCCACAGTGTGCGATGAAGTGTTAAAAAATGTCTTGTGCTAGGCCTTTGATTGTTACTAGGTGAATGCCCCAATCCCATCATGGCTGTCTTTTCTATTCCATCTCAGTTCAACGTTCATTGTTCATGTTAAGAGTTCAGTTCGTTGACATATGCAGCTCAGGTCCCCCACGGGGAGGGACAAATAATCTAGCCACTTTACCAGTCGTAAAGTGTTTGTACAGAAGAACCAGCCGTAATTGTAGTTTAAATAAAATAATTGAACAATATAGGAACACCTGCGACGCAGATTGCAGATCGGTTTACATACTAGTCTGTTTATTTGTATTTCTTATCTAGCTTAAATAGTATTATTTCGACTTGAAAGTCACGAACTACTAACGCAGAGAGATGGCGTACATAAATTAACATAAATCTGCCACGTAAGAACCCAAGAATAATCAGTTTATAGATAATGCTTCTATTAACGAGGACTGCAAACTAATTGTACACGGCTGCAGTTAAACTGTCCTGAACTATTGTTTTGTTTTATGTATTGCTGTGTTGTATCACTATGTTGAGGGTACATACTAAGAAGAGTCTGCGTGTTGCCTACGCTGGTTTCGTTTCGTTTTATCCTAATTGACGCTAAACGTGGGTCATTGTTTTGTCATTATTTTGTTGTTATCGTTGTTGTTGTTTTTAGAAACTATTCGCGCAGAGGCAATTCAGTTTGTGACGCCGTTTCTTTTGTGGCGAGTTCAATAGGTTCTTCTTACTTCCTGAATAGTACTTGAGAAAATGGTTGGAGGTCCTTCTGGCTGAATTTATACGCGCACTACTATGGGGATTGCAGTGTCGCTCCCCACTTTGTTGACAAGATTGTTGTTACACGTCCTGTTACCATGCACACATTGTCCAAGTGAGGTGGAAGACATAATCACTATGTTTCATCTCACATTGATATCCCTCTTCGCTCCAATTTCGTTGCACTTAACTTTATTGTGGTTCTCAGTTATGTTTTACCATTAGTCCATGTTAGTATTTATATTTAAGTCAATGTAACTTCGGTTTTTGCTATTTTGTGAATATCATTATCTCTTTTGTAGTTTGTATCACTTCTCTATATTTTACTTCCAATGATCAGCAGTGATTTATTTTACTTACTGATTTTGTATTGTTGTATAAAATGTATTGCCTTGTATTGTGTTTTGGGTTTTGTACTTGTGTTACGTATTTCGTTTTGTTCACCTGTGTTATCTTTGTTTTTCTTTGTTCTGTGTCGATCATCATCTGCTACTGTTTCCTTACGTAAAACTGTTGTTTCTTCTTTTTCCCCACTTATTTTTTTCCAGGATTCGGAATCGGCTCCATGATCCACAGCGGCCTCAACTTCGGGACCTTTTTCTCCCTGTCCGGGGCTTCCTGCAACCAACCACTCCAGGCCATCAAACCGATGATTCATTTGGTGTTCACATTTTCACAATTATATTTTATCTTCATGAACTCAAAGGTCAGTCAGTTATCTAACATTAGATCGCTCAATCTGTGCCACTCAAACCACTACGATTACATTTTATTAAGTAATGTAACAGGTAACAGAGTGGTTAGAGCAATTGTGTCTCACATGCAGATGTTACGGTGGGAAGGAGGGTAATCCACGCTCTCAACCTGCGTCAGTTTACTCAGCTGTAAACGCTTACTGCCGACTATTTATGGAAGTCAAGGCACCGGAACTGATCACCCCTAACCAAACAATAACCTTAGACCAAGTAAAATTTACTTCTTACACTTTATTGTCTATGGCAGTGTATGATATTGAACACCTTTAACTTTTTTCATCTTTGTTTTCCTTTTGAAACGAAAGTTTATCATGGAAAATTGTTTATCTTGCAGCTATTATTAGGATTCGGTCAAACAGAAAACAGCTTTAAGTGAAACTATGCAGATCACCGAACCCGCTGCATGTTGCATGTAAGGGAATATAATTGTAGTTCTTTAGCAGTCAATGCTGTCGGGAATGTGTTAAAGACTTAATTGTACGAGACCACGGCATGTTTATAATGTAGAGTGACCAGCTCCAATCATCGCTGCACCTTCCTTTTCTAACAGTAAACCAGGTGGCCATTTACAACTGGATCGACTGGAGCGTGTTGGTAATGGAAATTGAACCCTGTACCTTTTTCGTGAAACCAGACGCTCCGTGGAGTGTGATCACCCTTTCAGCTACTACCATCTGTACACTTATTATGCAAGCGGCGTGAGAAGACGTAATATTATGTCCCGTGCTTGCTGTGTTTTTTAAACTCATCTTTCTCTCCCTTTCACTGATGACGAAGTAAAGAGTCAACAATGTACAAGTCTGCATGTAAGAAAGCTATGCCAAATCATACAGTCTGCTCTTGCTTTTGTGTTTCCTGTAGCAATAGTGGGATTGCTAGTGTCATGCACAACTCTCAAAGTCGTCTTTTACAACATAAATGGAGGTACAGTATTCTCTTCTTGTCTCCTCAGCCCATCTACGGGCTACTAGGAAGCCGAGGTGACGTCTTGGCCAGTATATTTTTCCTGATCCTGACTAACATGTCTGATCAGTTTGTTGTGCATGACCAGCCGTTAGTCTGCCTCCCCTACGTAAGGTTTGTTTTGTTGTTGTACAAAGCTAATTGTGCTAAAGAAGGTTGTGCATTGAACTAGCAACCTCGTCATGTGGTAGTGTTTATTTTTCTTCAAAACTAATAACAATTCGAGTTCATCCCTCTTGTCAAATGTTCTTTGGTAGCGGGATTTAGTGGCTCTTTTAATATCTAAGGCATGTTGAAGTAGGAGAACTTGAGCATTCCTACCTGTAGTGTAAAGCAATTTTCTCAGAACGCACACCACTACAGGAATTATGGAGTTGATGACAACCTGGTCGGCCAGGAAGTTGTAAGACAACATGTTTCCAGATGCATGGTATGTGGTGAGGTAGGTTTTGGTCAATATGTAGTACCATCATGATGCAACGGACTTTAAACACATATTACTTTGCCAGTTAATCTTTTTTTCTGTACATTTACGTAGCTTGTGTCCATTCTCTTTGACAATTATAAGAACAACAACAGTGTCAACAACAAAAAACAACAACAATAATAATATCAATAACAGCAGCAACAATAATATTGACAACAACAATAATAATGGCAAAAATAACAACACCAGCACCAATAACATCAACAACAATAACAATGTCAACAGAAACAACAACTGTTATAATCAATGTATGTTCTACAGATGTGCATACACAGATACAAGAAACTGGCTAGGTTCGGACTCATGCATATGTGTGCTACTAATATCTGTGTCTGGTTCCGGTCGATTGTCGTGGAGACCCTGCATGTAATCCACAGTCAAGATCATGGCGGAGGCCACACTGAAGATACAATTCACCTCGGAGGTAAGGATGACTTGGCTTCGTACGTTCTCAATCTCCCGCTACCAAACCCTGACACGGGCCTAAGTAGCAGAATCTAGTCCAACACATCCGACTTCAGCAAGCAATTGTTTAGTACTGGGTGAGCATTTCCTCTTCAATCCCTATTCCTTAGCCAGTCTGCCCTGCTGCAGCCTGTTATCCAGGATCACCACGTGGAGGTGTAGATGGTTGTTGGTAGCTCTGATTCGCTAGCCCTAACGCTAGCAGTCAGATATGGGTCGCTGACCACTCCTGCTCAGCATTTTCGGAGGTGAGGATAAGAAGCATTTACCTGAACCGAAAACGTTTGTGTATAAAGTGGTCTTGCGCCACGTGGATCCAACATACTCACTGCACAATTCTGGTGTAAGCCTGGAAAGAAAGCTCAATGCGAGTTAGTAGGTTATCCCGTTAAATAAAATATTTCGTGAATCAGTCGTATGTATATCTTTATCAGTAATGTCCATTGATTGTGTGTGATGATGGGAAATGTTCTTTAGCAAGACCCTAAACAATGACAGATTAAGGGTTACAGTCACTGTCAAGGGCATGGAAATGGGATCAAGATGCTGAGCAGCGCATGAGCTGCAGCGGTCAACGACCCATAGATGACTGCTAGCGTTAGGGCCAGCGAACCAGAGCTGCCAAGACCCTTCTACACCTCCACGCGATGATCCTGGATAACAGGCTGCAGCAGGGCAGACTGGCTAAGGAGAAGGGATCAAAGAATGAATGCTAACCGGGTACTGAAAAATTGATTGCTGAAGTCGGATGTGTTGGACCGAAAGGTGCAAATGTCGCAGTCAAGCTGTAAACTACGACACAACGCATTCAGTTCTCTGGACTACATTCTGCTACTTAAGCCCTTTCAGGGCTTGGTAGCGGGAGATTGAGAACGAACGAAGCCAAGCCACTGTCAAATGCACAATGCTGGGGGGGGGGGGGGGGGGGGGGGGGCTAAAGGTCGGCTGCAAAAGCTTGTTTTTCTGCTTTCTTCTTACCAAAGGTTATCTCTGTTTCTTCTTGTTTGGTCTCTTTAATATTCTGCATCAGTTGATTCATAACATCATTGACTTGTTTTCTATTTTCCCAATGCAAAATTCAGTTACTTTTGGAAGTTAACTTTTTTTCCAACTGGTTTGCGCATTTAAATTCTACTTTGCTAGTTTTTGTTATTTGCTTCGTTTCTTTCTTCTTAGTTTGCATTTTACGATAGGTAAATTATGGCCAGTGTCAGCTTACGCACCAGGATACGCAATATTGTTTTTTTACTTGGTTGCTTTAGATTATGTAAATCATGATGTAATATATTTGATATCTCCCCAGATGCCCTGGACTTTTCTGTGTATCTCGTTCTATTCGAGACTTGGCTGTATGTATTTGTTAGTATGTAGTTTTCCGATGACAAGAGAGCGACACTGGCCTATTCATTCCTAGTAGTACCCAGCCCATCCTTCTCAACAATGCCCTCTTCAGAGTTCATTCCTTCTATTGTTTTCAGTCGCTCATTATCACGACATCAGCTACTGCCTTTGTTGTTCTCAGTATTTGCTGTTCTGTACATCTCTTCTGCCTCCTCTTCGTCGTGTGCTGTTGTGTATTTATATTATAACTGTGTCAACCGGATTCGAAACCATTCTCAATGTCATTAACCTGTATGGTCACCTCTCTTAATGCACTTTTTGACTGTTTATCCAATGTGCAGGCTACTCCACCCTGACCCCTGACATTTCCTGAGTGTATTACCTGATATTCGTGTTCCTTCCGTCGTGTTTAACTTCAAGTAAATTTAGTTTAGTTTAGTAGAATAATCAACGTCCTTGCAAACGGTATAACCCATCTGTTATTCTCCAAGTGTTTGGAGAATCTCAGCACAACGCACGATCCTTGTAGCACCGGCGAGGATCCCGTAATAAATTTGGTAGATTTTTAACATTTTGAATTTTGCCCGTGCAGCTGCCGTTAGGCCTACTCTTTTTGATTTCCAATTGTCGAGTGATTTTTAACGTGCGCGACACTGAACACGGTCGTCCGATCTCTACTAACCATAGATCCTGAGATATACCAGAAAACCCACGTGAAAAAAGCCCGGTCTTGACCTCAAGCACCAGAGACCGACGTCTTACATCGAGATCACTCAGTCCCCAAGTTCAAGTATATTTTTCTGTAGCCTGCTCATCTGGATTTTGATGATCTCTAACTTTGCTCATCCCTGTACGAATGTTGCATATAACTAAGTTTAAACAACAATTTAGCGTTATGACGACCCGAGCGGTTTTGTCTGCTCTCTTGCCAAATATAGAATATATTAAATATTGAATATAGACTGTTTTTGACTTCTCTGAAAATGCTGTGAAAAATGTCTACCTCTGTGGTCTTTGTCTGTCGCTGTAAACATACACACGTGTAAGCCTGTTCTATGCGTGGTTACAGGAGGCGTTAACAAAGGCGGAAAAAACAGACCCACTGCACCCAACGATGCCTTTTGTTAAGGCAAATAAGTATAGTAGTACATGGAGCTGGCAACGTCATCACGTAAAATAGCATGCAAGAGAAGTCACTCCTAAACATGCTATAATTCAGACTTCCTGCATGGAAGCCAGTATAGAACCCACCCCCTTCTCCTACCCCTTACCCCCCACACCCGGAAGGATTGATAAGACTAAAGATTGACTTACAAAATCTGTCGTCATTCACATGAGGATTTGTTTATTTCACTTTTGACAGAAACATACATTTTCCTTACTGCCATTTTGACTACACATCTTTGTGGTCAGAAGACTGTCGTCCAATCCACTCAACCAGTTGCTCTTTTATAATGTAAAGAAATATGATATAATATACACCATCTTATGACAAGTAATGTAATATTTCCAAATAATTACATTACATTATCAGTAAAAAATCCAAAGTCCCATAATCAGCTAATCACCACATGAGACACGAAAGAGAGAAACAGGGGAACGACCCAAGACATCTTATGTTGTCTGAGCACCAAGTGTAGTGTAGACTGACATCTTGAAGAGGTACATTACAGTTCACAATGCGTCTTTAAACTGATCCCAGAAAAGACAGCATCGAAAGATGAAATAAACTGAAGCAGATCACCAGGATCGAGGCACGGGAGGAGTTCTCGCCTTGACACTACTTGCCTTACGCAACATAAAAGTCAATAAATAAGCTCAGCACAGGTGTATCACGATGCTGGAAGAACTGCATGAGATGGGACAGGGTACAACGGATGACCTGAAGAGATCTAACTGCATGAGATGGGACAGGGTACAACGGATGACCTGAAGGGATCTAACTGTATGAGATGGGACAGGGTACAACGGATGACCTGAAGGGATCTAACTGTATGAGATGGGACAGGGTACAACGGACGACCTGAAGTGATCTAACTGTATGAGATGGGACAGGGTACAACGGATGACCTGAAGGGATCTAACTGTATGAGATGGGACAGGGTACAACGGATGACCTGAAGGGATCTAACTGTATGAGATGGGACAGGGTACAACGGATGACCTGAAGGGATCTAACTGTATGAGATGGGACAGGGTACAACGGATGACCTGAAGGGATCTAACTGTATGAGATGGGACAGGGTACAACGGCTGACCTGAAGGGATCTAACTGTATGAGATGGGACAGGGTACAACGGACGACCTGAAGTGATCTAACTGTATGAGATGGGACAGGGTACAACGGATGACCTGAAGGGATCTAACTGTATGAGATGGGACAGGGTACAACGGATGACCTGAAGGGATCTAACTGTTTGAGATGGGACAGGGTACAACGGATGACCTGAAGTGATCTAACTGTATGAGATGGGACAGGGTACAACGGATGACCTGAAGGAATCTATCTGTATGAGATGGGACAGGGTACAACGGATGACCTGACGGGATCTATCTGTATGAGATGGGACAGGATACAACGGATGAGCTGAAGGGATCTAACTGTATGAGATGGGACAGGGTACACCGGATGACCACAGGGAGGATGACCTGAAGGGAAATAACTCTGCCCTTAAATACCCTACCAGGCGTGATAGGCATTGATTGCTTTGTCAGTTTGTGACAAAGATCAAAGAAAATGAAGCAATGGTTGTCAATTGCAGTATAATGAACCACACCAGCAACTCATGTATACGCTTAGAGTCAGGCTTTCTGTAAATGGGCCAGCCGCAGCAGTAGCACAAAACTTGTTGAACACTACTCGGCAATTATTCTTGCGTTCATGTATCTCTCAGTTGCGAGTTACGGTGGCAACGAAAGCAATGTGTCAGACGATCTTTGTCAGTGGTCGGAGATGATGGGCAAAGCAGTGGAAGCAGCGGGTCCATATCTGTATCCGTGCACCATTGAGTATAGTCTTATGTGTGCCGGTGAGTATTGCTGTTTGCATGTTCATATGTCTTTTAATTGTTTCTTTGTTCAAGTTTTTTTAGAGAGAGAGAGCTCTAGAGGTGGGGCACAGACGAGAAGAGTGTGCCGTAACAGGCGACTAGCAAGACTAAGCACCTAAAGTTCTGCCCGGAGTGCAGTAATGTCTACTATTAACGAAACATAAAACGAAATTCAGCTCCAAGCTTGTGAAATGAGATAAAGTGGTTCAAGTAACAAGAAGAGACAAGATCCACTTTCAGCAATACCTGACGATCTCGAAACCCAGCCCTTGCAGGCTCGAGTGGAGAAATCTGAACATCTGTTGTTGACCGTGTTCGCAGAATGATAGAAGAGCAGCTACCACGGCAATCATGGGAAGTAAAGAACCAAAGCTCAAGCTCCCAAGGTGACCCAAAGTTTGTTGGGATGACACTAGCGGACATGTCCTCAACAGACACAATTAAAACCAGTCAAAGAGAAAGATCACTGATTTAATACTTGCATAACTGATGGAATGTATCTGGTTTTTATCTTCTCGTTTATCTACGTACACCGACAGACGATTTGAAACGTGCAAACTTCTTTAATGGATTATACAGGTGTCACAACATGACTATTAACCCAGTCTGGCATACCGCTACACCTCGGGGTTGAATAGGAGCGACTAAGTAAGTGAGAAGCTATTGAAACAGCTACTAACTTTTAGTTTGATCAGATACAAGTTTCTACAAAGTGGTGGTAGCCTTATGCTTCCCTTGGATCTTAGATGAGAGTCATCATCATCATAAACGCCCCGGTGGATCCCACCAATAGTAACGAATGCTGTAATTATATTTTTGTTAATTTGAGATACCCATTAATCTTATGATGCTCCATTGTGTGAACCTCGTCGATTCATCTAACCAGGGATTCTGTACGTCATGTGGAAAAACGTAGGCAAGAGACCAAGACGTCCTAGAGGGTCTGAGCTAGGAGATGAGGAGGATGATCAACGTGTTCATAGGATGAGTGTGGACTGTACTGGATCCAGCCGAGGTCTGTTCCTTGGGATCTTAGTCATGGTTGGAACTATCATTTCTATTATAGCCTTCTACATGCTGAATAACAAGGAAGATTCCAAGGTAAGACTGATTACTTTTCTAAGAATAAATGAGTACATGCAATGTAGAGTTCACGAATAGATAGAAGCAGATGCTGTCTGAACGTGTTCGATTATTTCTCCGTGGATCATTATATTCATTTACCCATGCCACTTGGCTATGACCATAGTTTTTGTCTTACGTGTTTATTTTATTGCCAAACTCGTTGGCTGTGCTGTTAATTTTTCCAAGCAGCATTTCCTGATCCTAAGACTATGGACTGGTCATCGGCAAATTTGACTTTGACACCCCTATTGCAACTTCGAAGTACATTTCAGGACACATATCCTTTAGGGGGGGGGGGGGGGGGGGAGAGAGGCAGCTCCGTGTTTTAGAAACCATTCTAGTTTTTTTTTAAAGCCAGGACGTTACTTACTTACGTAATTAATCCATATGATTCGTATGGAAACGTATCGTTGCAGTGCATGCTCTCAAATCTGTTCCTTCGCTTGACCGTCAATATGAGTTTTACACTTTAGACTCAAAACTGAAAAGGCTCCTTCTCCGCCGTTCTTCATCGGGTATCTTGACCCCACACTTCTCTTTTCTTGTGCTGTTTTCAATCCAACGAATATCTGGTAATACTGCTATTTTATAAGCCTATCAAGTATTCATAGAGCCAATTTAGTTTATCCAGGCTATTTTAATTAAAGCCATAATATTTATTTACGTAGCCTTTCTAGTTTATCTGGAGCTATTTTAATTTACAAGAGCCAATCTACCATTATACGAAACCAACCTATTTTTCCTGGAGGTAATCTACCATTATCTAAAAACAGCCTATTTTTCCTGGAGTTAATCTACCATTATCTGAAACCAGCCTATTGTTTCTGGAGAATTTACATTATCTGAAACCTTCTCACATCAAAGTTACGAGGTTCAACTCTCGCTGTTCCAGAGCACTACATTCTCACATCAAAGTTACGAGGTACAAGTCCCGTTGCCGGTACGCTCAAGTCGACCCGTCTGTAAATTGATACCTGGCTCACTGTTAGAGAAAGAAATGGGGTGTGGTAGGCTACTAGTCTTGCATGTCACAAACAGGATGTGGCCTCGTACAATGAAGTCTCTAACACTTCATCTCCAACAGCAATGTCTGCACTCGGACTACCTTTAACTTTAGTGCAGTTTAGCGCTTCAATCCAATGAATCTACAATTCGCTCCTTACAAACCATAGATCACTATTGTAGTTGGCACCTTACAGGAAGCCTGCACCAAAACAATGTAAGTAATATTGCAGTGGTGCTTTCTGTGGCAATTCTTGTGCTACATTATGAGGATGCTGGTCCCAACCTCAACGGTTTTTCATAACTTTTTTATTAAATACGTAGCGGTGCACTTTTACTTTTCTTTCCTACCGAGTAGAGGCTCCCATAATCTATCCTACGGAGTTGAGGCTCCCATAATCTATCCTACCAAGTAGAGGCCCCCCGTGATCTTTCTTACCCAGTAAGGAACCCCAGGATCTTTTCTACCCAATTAGAGAAAACATGGGTCTTTCCTACCCAGCAAGGTTTCCGGTGACCTTTCCTACCAAGCAAGGTTTCCGATGATCTTTCCTACTCAGTAAGACGCCCATGATTCATTTTCCTCAGCAAAGGACCCCCATCATCTATCTGCCCAGTAAAGGGGCCCCAGAATACATACGAGGAATGTTTAGCTATAGTTAAGAAGTCAAGACTACTGTAAGGGTCAGTTCAAATATCCTGACCAAGATGATATCTGCTCCTTCCACATTTGTCCTGACAACGACACTGAGTCGCTGTATCGAAGTTTACAACAAGGCTGCTTTTTATCTGCACCTTCGATTTCAGCTGGCTCTTCTTAGTATCGAGTTTGCGATGCCTATGCCTTGACCAGATTACAACAGTGACTAGAGCAACCTATTTCAAGGGCCACATCATGGAGGCAGAATAGGCCATGGTCAGCTACAGCTCGCTAACCCTGAAGTAAGCATCCAGTTTTGAGTCCCTGGATGCTGTCAGCTAAAGTTTGCTGCCCCTGATTAAAGCATCCAGCTTTCAGTCCCTGGCTGCTGTCAGCTAATGCACTGCTGCCTCTTGGCCCCATATCTCTAATGAGGTAGCGAAGAGTGACCAGGGTTAGGTAAAACAGGCTGACCAATGTCTAATCTCAGCTAGCAAAGAGTGACCAGGGTTAGTTAAAACATGCTGACCAATGTCTAATCTCAGGTAGTGAAGAGTTACCAGGGTTAGGTGAAACATGCTGACCAATGTCTCATCTCAGATCGTGAAGAATGACTAGGGTTAGGTGAGATATACTGACCAATGTTTCATCTCAGATCGCAAAGAGTGATCAGGGTTAGGTGAAACATACTGACCAATGTCTCATCTCAGGTAGTGAAGAGTGGAAAGCAAAAACCTCATTGATAGAAATCAGGAAGGGTTCAGGCATGGCCACCGCACATATGATCACCTCTTTAGATTTACACAGCATGTGATGGATGGATTCCAAGATGGAAAAAGCACACTAGCAGGCATATGACAGAGTCTGGAAAGGCATTTTGATGAAAATGAGAAAAATGGGAATAGAAGAAAAGATGATCAAATGGATACAGACCTTTCTGACCAACAGAACCATAAATACAAGATCAAGTGAAAGAACATTAAAAAAAAGGACTGCCACAGGGCTCTCCTCTAAGCTGCACCCTTTTCCTCATCTACATAAATGACCTCACTAAACATCTAAACGTGTCAAAAGCATTGTTTGCTAATGATCTCGCCATTTGGTCCATCGAGAATTATCCCATTTTGGCAAAAGCCAAGATCAACAGAGCCATACTAACAATTTCAGTTTACTACAAGCTGTGGAAACTAAAGGTAAATACACAGAAAACCATATACACCATCTTCTCCCACAGTCATAAACAAGCAAAGAGATCCATTAACATCAAAATGAATGAAGAATTACTAGTAAAAGATGATAACCCAGTTTATCTGGGAGTAACACTGGACAGACAGTTGAAATTTGACAGCCACATCTGCAACGTCAGACGTAAAGCAACCAAGTGTTTGAACTTAATCAAAAGACTTGCTAGTACAAATTGTACAAATTTGTTAGTACACACTCTTCGGCAACTATACCTTGGATATGTACGACCAGTGATGGACTAGTCTTCCTGTACAGACGACTGTGAGTACAAATAACATCTGATCTATTAACCGGGTGCAGAATCAAGCTCTCAGACTAATTTGTGGGGGGATGAGATCAACACCTACAGCGACGTGCGAGATAGAAGCCAACATAGAACTGCCAGACATCAGTAGAAAGGGGGCACTTACTGAAGCGGTAGAGAGATACAAGAAACAAGAAAATGACCACCCAAATAGGGTACAAATAAACACATGGAAACAAAAGAAAAGATTAAAGCAATTGTCCCCACTGGATATAACAGAAGGGGAAAGCCATATCCACCATCTACCAGAGGAGAGAGAAACACAAAATAGGATTTTTTTGACAACCCCTATTGAAAATCTTTGCTGCCAGTCATAAAAACACACCTTACAGAAAAGGCAGCCACCAAGGAGACTACACCTAATATCTTGAAGACATGTGCCTTGGAGACAGTCTCTAGCTACCTAAAATCGGCAGTCCTGGTTATACGTATGGATCAGCATTCAAATCTACCTCTTTTGCAGGGTATGGTATCCATATGATATACCCGGATGGGTCCAAATACGAGAGTTGTGATTCATGCGGCGAAAACCATTAAAACGACGAAGCAGAGGCCGAGGTTATAAAAACAGCAGTTGAGATTTTGAACCAACAGCTTGACTTAGACAAATTGTTGCCGATGGATTTGGTAATTTCAAGTGATTCCAAGTCGGTTCTGAATGCGCTGAAGAACATCCCATACAAAGAAAAGAAGATACTCTTGGTGGGGAGGGCGATCAACAACATCATCACTGCACACGGGATAAATGTCCCTTTGCAATGGATTGGTAAAAATAAGCGCCTCAAAACAACAATTGGATAGAACCTGCAGTAACCACACAGTAACACAAATTATCAAGAATAAAATTCGGGAAATCTGGATGAACAGGTGGGCGATGGGAACAATAGGTCGCAGTGTATTCTGCGAAATGTCACAGCCAAAAAGTAACGATGTCATAAATAAAGTACATAGAAGAGACTTAAGTCTCATCTTTCAGTTCTGAACAGGACATACCAGAGTCAATAACCACTTGACTCTCATGAATCCCCAGCACCTGCCCTTGTGCAGACAGTGCTCTCATCCTAATGAAACAGTTCGACATCTACTCATTGAGTGCGAGGCGCTTGTGGACATGAGGAATAGATTCTTACAAGCACTGCCAATTACCACTGTACGGAGCAGTGACACAACTGAAGAAGATCTGTATATATATATATATAAGAATGGCATTGGACTGCCAAGTGCAGGTCTGCTCATCAGCTTTGGGATAACAACAACACATTCAATCTCAGGTAGTGAAGAGTGACCAGGGTTAGGTAAAACATACTGACCAATGTCTTATCTGAGATCGCGAAGAGTGGCCAGTGTTAGGTGAAATATGCTGTACAATACCCCACATCACGTTCTCGATCATGCTGCTGAAAACAGGCTGTGTGGTCGTGCTCTAGGAAATAGGTATGAGAGCAATCTGTCCGACTAGATGAATATCGACACTGTAATTCCCTTAGCCGTGAGCACAATGAAAATTCCTTCATTGCGCTACATGACACAGCCAGGAGGTCCAAAGCTAGTTTCTTCAGTACGTCTCATGATGTAAAAAGAGCCAATGTAAGCATAATGAACTTAGCGTTAGTTGATTTGAATAGCAACATTAACACTATGTCAACCACAAAAACAACATCATTAACAAGAGCAGCATGAACAGCATCATCAACTGCATCAACAACACCACCATTATCATTAGCAATATCAGCAAGAACGACAACAGTAACATCAACAACAACTTCTACAACACTAACATAAACAACAACATAATAAATGTCATCAACAACAACATTAACAATAATTTAAATAATAACAACAATTACATCAACAACAACAACATCATCAACAACAACAGCATCAATAACAACACCAACATCATCATCGGCAACAAGAACATCTGCAACAAAGCAACATTAACAACAGCAAAAGCTTCAACAACAACATCAACATGAGCATCTACCACAACAGCCTCATCAACAACAATAACAAGATCTGCAACAAAGCAACATCAACAACAACATCAACAACAGCAGCAGTATTTTGCCAATCTAAATAAAACAACAGAGTCTTGACTCTTCGTGTCCACAGCTGTCAGGGATAATCCTAACCCACCTTTCAGAGACCTTGATCTACGTTGTGACCTTGATAGCACTCTTCATGGCTGCATATAGAATGAAGGCCTTGACCTTCCACAACCAACACGAAGCAGATTTGGAAGACATTCTAATTCTCATCTCATACACAGGTCTCCTCCTGTTCATTATCTTCAGGTACGGAGTCTCTGGGTTTTGTAAGGACTTATCTTATTAATCAAGCTATAATTGGGTACCAGACTAACTGTTAGGTTATAAAATGTAGCAAGGAATAGAACTGGCCGCACCACCTTATAAAAATCTGAGACGTAGTACAATAAAGTATCTAACACTTCATCCATGACAGCAATATTTGCTAAGGGTCTATCTTGAACTTTCAGTTTGTGTTGTTTCGCTTTTGATACGTTCTTCTTCTTGTATGCTTTCTCTAATTTATTAAAAGTCGGTGTGCATGTGTGTGTGTGTGCTTCATTCTGTTATGTAACATATGTATCTGTCGTCCTGTCAGACCGTCTGTCTATCTGTCTGTCTTTATGTAATGACTGCATTTCTATTTTTGAAAATAACCAATCCAGTTGTATGTTAATGGTTGGCTTTTCTTCTAGCAGACATTCAGCTTTTCTCTCAGTCTATATGCATGGCTGTGCAACCTATCTGTCAGGCATTATGTATGTCTGTCTACTGAACGGTATAACAGATCTGTCAATGTGTATGTCTGTTTATTGTACATCGTACCTCATTTATATGTACATGTCTACTGATTAGCGTAACCTGTCTGTCTGTCTAAACATTTATAGTTGTCAGTCAATGCAATCATCCATTCCTCCATAAATCCATCCATTTATGCATCTACCATATTATAAACCTATATATCAATATGTCTGTTTCTCTCGGTATATATATATATATATATATATATATATATATATATAAAGTATATATCTATCTGTCTATTGGCCTAATGTCTGTTGTTTCGTCCAGTTATGTCAATATCCATCTTCCTGCATCTATTCGTCTGTCTGTTGGTCCGATGCATGTTTTTTTTTCTCTCGAAGATTTGCACCACCCGCCCATCCAACCCCATTCTTCACCCATCGATTTCTTTGTTGATCTTACATCCAGTATTTCTTCCAGCATTGTAGTTTTATCAACTTATCCATATATTCATCTCTCTGTTGATCTGGCTTCTAGTACTTCTCATATCTTTGTATCATACATGCATTCACCAATCCAAGCATACATCTATCAACCACTCTACGGACACACCCATTTACACATATATTCATTCATGCATCGTTCGACCGGCCTATCCACACACGAATCAACTATTTCCTCAACCTGCCCATCAATTCATTTACCCACCTATCCATTAATTTTTTCGTCCATTAACCAATCCATCCATCCATCAGCCATTCCACCCAGTCCCAGTCATTCATCAATCCATCCACTCACATAGCCATCAATTCATTCACCTACACATCCATCATTTTATCCACCTAAAGACCAATAAACCCATCCACCTACTCACTAATCTTTTCATCCACCAACAAACTCATCAATCATTCTGCCAAACCTTCTAACAGTCCATCGACTCACCTATCCACTCACCTATCCACTCACCTATCCACTCACCTATCCATCCATCAATTAATCCGCCCATCCGTCCATAAATCCATCCACCCACCTGTCCACCAATTCATTCACCCACGCATCCACCATTCCATTCGCCCACCCGTCAATCAATGTATTCACCCATCCATTCGTCCATAAACCCACCAAACCATCATTAAATTCATCTAACCCACCCGTTTATCAATCCTAATTAATACACCTATCTAACCCACCCGTTTATCCATCCATCCACCAACCCACCCATCATTTCATCCACCATCTAATCCATCCATCTATCCACACATCCATCCACCCTTCTGTTGGTCTAACATCTATTATTTCTTCTAGCCTTGTAGCATCCATCTTGAGCAAACCGGACACCAAATCAGGGCTTACTATTTTATCAAACATCGTCATGTTGATTCAGTCCACTGTTCAGACCATCTTTATGTTGGCAGGGGACAGGATATCTGCATCCACTGAGGCGCAGGTTTGTAATGGAATACACTTTACGTTTGAGCTATCACATTAGTACAGCGTACATGTGGCCAGTTGATGACCTAGGAAAGTAAAAATAAAGTAAAAACCATTACTGCTACCGTTTCTCATTTTTTATGTCCACGAGAAGAATTTTTATGACCCAGGAAAAAAGGTCGCTATCCCCTGTCAGTCTAAGGACAGTTGACAGACAATTGTTTTCTTACTTCCCTCCAGATAGACAAAAATAACGAGTTCTTACTAGGACAAGACCTTATGCCCTTCTGATTAGATGGTCAGTGTTCTAACTTTTCGGTCATCCAGTCTTTCTTAAATGACTGAAGGAAATGTCTTATTTGTTGACTTATGTGCATGACTTATTTTATGACTTATGTACATGTCTTATTTGTTAACTTATGTACATTTCTTATTTGTTGTTTTATGTATCTGAATTATTGAATGACTTATGTTCCTGACTATGTACCTGACCTATTTTATTGCAAATGTTCCGAAACTATTTAATAACTTATGTATCTGATCTATTTTATGACTTGTATATCAAACTAAGGATACTTCAAAGTTGTTGTTTCTTTGGTAGGGGATTATAGTGGCTTTACTTCTATCCTGAGGAGTACTTATAAGGTTGAACATTTGTCCGTCTGGCTGTAGTGGAAGGCAAGGAACACATTTTGATTGTTTGAATTGACGCTGGAACATGTATAAATGCAATGAATCCCATTACAACAATGGAATACAAATATACTTCCTGACAATTAAAGTGAGAAAGTGAAGCCTCAGGATAGTATGTCTACAGCACAAATACACTTCTACAGAAAGCCAGGTAAGAAGGACAGAAGATATTGTTGGCATGACCGAAGATGAGCGCTTCCCCAAACAGCTGTTATACGATAAGCTCAGAACAGACTGACGCTCGTAAAGGGAACAGAAGAAATTATTGAGAACAAACTTACCTCCAGCATGGGTTGCCTCCAACCACATAGCATCAATATCTTGTATACTTTTAAAAATAATATCATATTGACCCTTATCTATTTGCCTTCGCGTGCCTCCCCTTCTCCCTCCTTTTTATCCGCACTTATATGAGTCTCCTGCCCTTATAGACATATCACTTTCTTGTCTTTCCTCTCTTGGATTACTATTTTGTCTTTTCCGTATTTGCTCATTACTGGCTTATCCGGCCCTTTCCCATTAACTTCTTACGCTCTCCTGGCCACTTAATCTGACCGATGTCCGTCATTTAGACCTGCCGAAAATGGATGTGTCGGACCAAAAGGTGCAAATATCACAGTCAAGCTGTAAACTAGCGACACAACGCATTCTTTTTTCCGGACTACATCCTGCTACTTACAAAGCGCTATTCTAGGCTTGGTAGTGGGAGATTAAGAACGAACGCAGAAGAAGAAGAAGAAGAACAAAGGTGACGACCTGATAAGTAGCGATGTGAGACAGAATATCACATAATTACACCATTTCTTCCTTAATTGTTTACATCCCACATACATGTATTCTTCCCTTCTTCTATGATTCGCTAGTTCAGCATTGTTGTTATTTGTTGTCCCTCACGAAGCCCTATTGGTCGTAACGTAGGTTTCGTTTGTGTTTTCGTCCTTTTTAGATAAATCCACGAAGTCCAATATGTATATCCCTAATCCACTAATGGGGGAGACATTAGCTTTGCTGGGCATGGAAATTGCACAGAAATCAGTTAGCCGGTCTGCTGTCTGATTCTAACAATGGTATTTTTTTAAAACACACTACAAAAGCTGGAAATCAGACGAATGCTAAGCAGCTAGGGGCCCCGGAAATACCGGAACAGGAATGTGTACTACCAGATAGCTGCGTGAACCATTAGTGATCTTGTCCATCGCTCCTTGTTGGACGTGACCGATCACCCACGTCTGCTCGAAATACAAGGATAGGAATATAAATTGTAAAAATTACATCACTTAATAAAAATGAAATAATTATGTCTCAGTCTTCCTCTTCATTTTTGTCTTTATTTTCTTTTTTCCCGTTCGTTCCTCAAGGAACTGTATCTATTTCCCACATAAATGTAGACGGTCCTGCTCCAGCTTCTCTCTCTCTCTCTCTCTCTCTCTCTCTCTCTCTCTCTCTCTCTCTCTCTCTCTCTCTTCTCGCCGCCATAGTTCATTCTTTAATTGGGTTGAGAACGGCTATGCTATCAATCTGCTCCTCCTGTGTAGCCAGCATGCTCAAAGAACATGTTCTTGTGTTCATTCTGTAGTTTTTACAATCTGCAATGGTCTATTCGCTGTCTGTAGTTTGATCTGGTCCTGGTAAGGAGTAGTATTCTTCTGTTATGTCAGGTTCTTGGTAAGGAGTAGTATTCTTCTGTTATGTCAGGTTTTTGGTAAGGAGTAGTATACTTCTGTTATGTCAGGTTTTTGGTAAGGAGTAGTATACTTCTGTTATGTCAGGTTCTTAGTAAGGAGTAGTATACTTATTATATGTCAGGTTCTTGGTAAGGAGTAGCATACGTCTTCTATGTCAGGTTCTTGGCAAGGAGTAGTATACTTTTTCTATGTCAGGTTCTTGGCAAGGAGTAGTATACTTCTGTTATGTAAGGTTCTTGGTTTCAATGTGCCATTTGTGTTTGAATTATATTTTTGGCAATGTTTTTTTACCTTCACATGATAAGGCAGATAGACTAGACCAAAAGGGAGGAAGTTCGAACTGAAAACATGGCAACACATGTCTTTGTTCTCTCGTTTATTCCACAGGAAAGGAAGAAACCTGGACGAGAGTTTATAACTTTCTTACTGATCTCAAACTTTGCCATGTGGGCTATCAACACATTTGAGACACAGACTCCACAACATAACCCTGTACAGGTAACGTGTTTGTATGTGTGAAGTCCAGACGTGTTTGATATTGGCTATTGTTAAAGTTTTAGTAGGACAAACTAAGAGTGGGGATGTAGCCATTGTCAAAGGTTTAGTAGGACAAACTGAGAGAGGAGAGGTGGTCATTGTCAAAGGTTTAGTAGGACAAACTGAGAGTAGGGAATTGGGCGTTGTCAAAGGCTTAGTAGGACAAACTAAGAGTAGGGAGGTGGCCATTCTCAAAGGTTTAGTAGGACAAACAGAGTGGGGAGGTGGCCATTGTCAAAGGTTTAGTAGGACAAACTGAGAGAGGGGAGGTGGCCATTGACAAAGGTTTAGTAGGACAAACTAAGAGAGGAGAGATGGTCATTGTCAAAGGTTTAGTAGGGAGAACAAGAGACGATAATCAATTAAAATAATAATTATAGAGAACAAGAGACAATAATCAATTAAAATAATAATTATAGAGAACAAGAGACAATAATTAATTGAGATTTAGTTGACACAATAATTATGGAGAGAGAACAAGAGATATCAAATAATTTAATAGTAAAGGAATCTGCTAACCTCTGGGTGTTAGCGGGGATAGAAGAATATTAATATTGTAACTTACCAGTCATGTCGTAAGATGTCAATAAGGGTAATTGGATGTAGTTCAGGCTGCTCCATCACGTAGAGACTTCAACCCTTACCAATACAACAGATTTATGCAGCTCAACATTTGATGGCTTGGCGTGTATCTTTTTAAGACCTATACTCCTCAAGGAGCTGAAAAGGTTTTTAATAGATTGAAAAGAAGCTGCTGAAGTAAGAGATGAAGTTGAGGTCGGGAAAGAAGGAATTCATGATCCTAACGTCCAGCAGGAATATATGACCCCAACGTCCAGCATGAATATATGACTATAATGTCTAGCATGAATATATGACATAAACGTCCAGCGTGAATATATGACCAGAACGTCCAGCATGAATATATGACCACAATGTCCAGGTTGAATATATGACCACAACGTCCAGCATGTATATTGAGATTGAGGTGGTGACTTCAGCGGCTTGGTAGTTGGCTGACTACCTGTGACCTCTTTAGCATGTACAGTTGTCAAATTGGGCTGTCAATCTTTATTTTGGAAGGTACACATTGGCTAGCTACGGCATGATTTTGAAAGGGAATGTAAAAGCATCCAACCTTCGGAACTTATCTGCATCCACTGTCCTGGACCTGGTAATGGCGGGACCCATTCTTGCATCGAGGCACCATAGTGGGACTTTTATTATCGATCTTTCTGTTACTGGGGTTGATCAATAACCGTCTCTTGGATGTTTACACTCCAATCATTGGCATGTTAGTCGTGAGTCGAGCAGAGAGCAACATATAAAAGAATCTAGCAGAAGTGTGTACAACCATCAGGCTTCTAAAACTACCACTATAAACACTTTTCGCAATTTGCTGAGAAAAACTGAGAACGTGCGGGTTTTCCCGGAGTGCAGTGACGTCAATTTTGGACAGAATGTAACAGAACAAATAAAGTTAGGTCAGGTCAAGTCATCCCGTAACCGGCGAGGTCGTTGGGGCACACATGAAGACATCCTCACAACACCACGCCACCCTTCTCTGTCAGCGGCCGCTGCCTGTGCCTCTTCTGGTCGGAGATAGGTCTATTCTTTTATGTTGTCCTTCACCTCTTTTTGGGACGGCCTCTTCGTCGTCTGCCTTGCATCTTTCCGTGGAGGGTCGTTTTTGCAAGACCATTTGATCTCGATATGTGACCGTACCAAGGGAGTTTCCTTCTTTTAACAGTTGCCAAGCGGTCTTCAAAAGGTCTTATTGCTGTTGTAATTATATCTCGTTTTTCCTCATTTGTAACTCGATCTTCGTTTAAAAGTTTTCGGAAACATCTCATCTCCAAGGCCTGTATTCTTCGCTGAATGTTAGCTGTAACTGCCCATGTCTCACAAGCATAGAGGAATATTGACAGAACCACTACAAGGTGAGATACTAGCGTAAGTATCACGTGATAGTCACGTGTGTATTCTAGGTCTTCTGCACTATAAGAATGGGGACCAGTTCCAACTCCTGTTGTCTCTCCTTCCCTAACTCAGCTCAGAGCCATTATTGTCATTCCCTAAAAGGCCCCCCTCCTAAACGAGCATGGTGTCAAAGCAAAGACAGTGCCAATGTGTATCTGTGCTGTTGTAATGATGGTGATGTTGTAATGATGGTGCTGTTGTAATGATGGTGCTGTTGTAATGATGGTGCTGTTGTAATGATGATGCTGTTGTAATGATGATGATGTTGTAATGATGGTACTGTTGTAATGATGGTGCTGTTGTAATGATGATGCTGTTGTAATGATGATGATGTTGTAATGATGGTACTGTTGTAATGATGGTGCTGTTGTAATGACGGTACTGTTGTAATGATGGTGCTTTTGTAGTGATGGTACTGTTATAGTGATGGTGATGTTGACGTTATATAGGTGTTGTTTTGATTTTAGGTTTTTGCATTTTGTATTACATGATGATGTTGTAAACACCATACACAAATATCCTTTGTCACCTATTATAACATGCCATCATCATCATAATTATTCCATCTGGTTCCTCTAGAAAGATAGGCACACAACAGAGGTTCTCTACCTGGTTTCCCTAGGAAGATAGGCACACAACAAAGGCTCTCCACCTAGTTCTCCTGCGAAGATAGGCACACAGCAAGGCTCTCCATCTGTTCCCTTAGCAAGATAAGCCCACATCAGATATCATCTGGTTCCTCTAGCAAGATAGACACAGAGCAGCAGATCTCCATCTGGTTCCTCTAGAAAGATAGACACAGAGCAGCAGATCTCCATCTGGTTCCTCTAGAAAGATAGACACACAGCAGATCTCCATCTGGTTCCTCTAGAAAGATAGACACACAGCAGATCTCCATCTGGTTCCTCTAGAAAGATAGATACACAGCTGATCTCCATCTGGTTCCCCTAGGAGCATAGCCACACAGCAGATCTCCATCTGGTTCCCCTGACAACACATCCACACAGCAGATCTACATCTGGTTCCTCTAGAAAAATAGACACAGAGCAGCAGATCTCCATCTGGTTCCTCTAGAAAGATAGACACAGAGCAGCAGATCTCCATCTGGTTCCTCTAGAAAGATAGACACAGAGCAGCAGATCTCCATCTGGTTCCTCTAGAAAGATAGACATACAGCAGATCTCCATCTGGTTCCTCTAGAAAGATAGACACACAGCAGATCTCCATCTGGTTCCCCTAGGAGCATAGCCACACAGCAGATCTCCATCTGGTTCCCCTGACAACACAGACACACGGCAGATCTACATCTGGTTCCCCTAGGAAGATAGGCACACAGCAGATGATCTCCATCTTGTCACATTTGGTGTCGTCTTCTCGAGTCATGCTTACGAGACCCGACTGAACTTCGTCATAGACCTTTCGCTGTCAGATTTTGCTATTCTCATTCACCTCTTCTCCTGTAGGCTCTAATCTAGCGCGTGTGGTTATGCTGCTCGGCTTATTTCTAAAAGTGTGTCCTATCCGACCTCACTTTCTCTACCCCAATTCTCTGCTGCATTGGTTGTCGTGTTTTTTGCCCACAGATCTGTGTTTGCCATTTGACATGCCACAGTAGGTGTTCAATTAATTCTTCCACGACAATCAATGAATCAGCAAATACTCACACTGGAAGATTTGCTAAACATATGTTAGTCGTGCAGGAAATGACTCTTACTAGGAGTATGTACAGTCAGCGAACTACATAAATCAGCAGTTTCCATAATCTTCACTATCTTCTGTAGGAGACTGAGCGTCTATGGGCCTTCCAGAAGTTCAACGAAGTCAGATATGCTGACATAACATAACAATCCTCCCTAATAAGGTGCTACAGAATTCGTGTTGGTTTAATCATAGTCGAATACGAATATGTACATCAGAAAGCGAACTAGAACTGCAAAATGTGGTGAAGTAAAGAACAATTCAGGTGTTTTGATTGGAAATTATCACTTAGAGAATAGAACTATGATAAATAGCAAAGTACTACATAAGAAACTATTATTGTTAATCAATTTCATCATCTTAATCAAGTCATCATCTTTAGAATGAGAACTGGGCATAACAGACTCAAGGGTCATCTTTACAACAAAATGAGGATTGGGACAGATGACAGGTGTCCATGTGGGGAGCATATCATGACCGTAGCACACATCCTGCAAAGCTGCACGCTCACGCAAGAAAAGAAAGAACAACACTGGCCTCGTGAGACAGATATGAGACAAAAGCTGTATGGAGATAAAACAGCCTTACAAACAAAGCTATCCGTTGTAAGAAAAACCGGAACCTTGATCTGAGGATGAACGAAGAAGAAGAACAAGAAGTTAATCAATTATGCAGCTCTAAATTCCTATCTGCTTCCTTTTACAAGGTTTTATATCTCATGCAGGTGGAGTTTTACGGTCCGGAAGCATGGGCTATATTCACACATATCAGTGTACCTCTAGGTATATACTACCGCTTCCACTCCACCGTCTGCTTCAGCAACATTTGGAAAAATGCCTGGAAAAAGCGGAAACATTAGGGACACACGAACGTACTGCAGGGTTTATAAATATGGTTGATGTTTTTTACATATGTTTATTATGTCCATGTCAAATGTACAATTAGCACTCAATACTCAATTGACTTTCTTATTCGTTGTTTCTCACAACCGTCGTTTACGATTGGACAAGTTTCCATATCTGTCCTCGATGTCGTCAGAGAGAAGCAGCATCTTAAACTGCAACATTGGTTGTCACTGTTAGTAACACACACACACATGCCAAACACATTGGTTGTCACTGTTAGTAACACACGTACACATTCCAAACGCATCAACTGTCACTGTTACCAACACACGCATACATGCCAAACACATCAACTGTCACAGTTACTAACACACGCACACACAAAGACATTAGTTGTCACCGTTACTAACACACGCACACATTCCAAACACATCACCTGTCACCGTCGCTAACACACGCACACATTATAAAGGAGATGATTAACCATTATATTCATTTCGACCATCTGTTATCGGTGTCAGACATGGATCTTAACCCAGGCACAAGAACTGTGCTGCTTATGCCATTCGTACTTGAATTAGGTACTTTGACGGTTTACTTCAGTGGAGGTTGCAGTGGTTCTCATCCCATTCTGATTCGTGCTTGAAGAGATAGAACAGGGCCTCCTGGCTTTAGTGCAATGAAAGGAGTCTTGGTGAGCTCACCACTATAGTGTAATGAAAGGAGTCTTGGTTAGCTCACTACTATAAGAATCGCAGTATTGATCCACACATCGTGGATGAGGTACTTGCGGAAAGGTTGCTAGAAGAGACAGGATGAGATAATAATAAATACAACAGAGACTGCGACGAGCGCCATGTGTGGCAAATATAGGTAGACGAAGACGTGAGGGGTTTTGTCCAAAGACTAACCGTCACGTGAGTCTCTAACACCAAACAGGAATGCTTCACAGCAAGAGAGAAAAACGATGGATTCAGAGTATGAACAAAACACAACAGAATCGGAGATTGAAAATGAAAATGGCCATTCAAATGGTGTAGGAAAGAAAACTGCACTTCTCCGATGCTTCTATCGTCATAAGTGGACAAATGAGGTGTCGTTGAGTTTCAATTTTGGTCTTCATGCATAAGTCACGCATCTCAACACGTACCCGAGAGCTAAATGCGGACAGTTTTATACGAGTACTTACTTATCGGTACTTCCTTTGTCCTGGCCACTACATCAGACTTCATGTTTCTAATGTTCAGTCCCATGGATTGCCTTATCGTTGCCCCTAAGCATATCATCCATATTGCATGTTTCCAAAAGGTTTCGGCAGATCATCATGTGATTTGGATCTTATGTTGCTCCACAGTCGCATGTCTATTCACCACTGTATCCCCGTCTCTTAAAGTTCTTTCTGCATAATGATTAACCAGTTCGGAGTATATTTAGTGAATTCCATGTTCCATACGACAAGGGGTGGCCAGGTGCAGGATCATCTCGCTACTCAATGCGGCAGTTTCCAGTAATAGTCTGCAGGTGCTGTGCTGACTGTAGGAAACTTTGTCTAAATTTGAAACTTGTACAGTTCATCTGGTATCCAAATATAGAGCGCCTTGCGTCGTAAGTTTGTTTCTATCTTTCATTTTCTGATGCGACACTTCTTCGTGTCTTAGGTGCTGCTTGGCCGATTATGTTCTTCGTGTCTCAGGTGGTGCTTGGCCGATTATGTTCTTCGTGTCTCAGGTGGTGCTATGCAGATTATGGGGGTATATTTTTTCAGTTGGAGTTGGTTTTAGGTACCCTGTCACTATCGGCCATTAGCATTTCTTGCGACATCCATAAGTTTGACATGGTTGGACTTGAGATAAGAGGTTGTTCTTGTTGTTGCTGAATGCCAACAATGAGTAGATTTACTCTTTTGTGCGCCCTGACAAGGACGTTTAGTGGCGGCTTGTTGTAGCTTTCCTCACATCCCAAGCGGGCTGATGAAGATGGTATCGTCTTCCAAGTGGTTGTGCTATGCTTGGTTTCATCTGTTAGTCGCTCACTACTACGGGGATCACGTCGATCCCTCACTGTGTTAGCCAGGCTGCATGACAATAGTCCGTTTCCAGGGATGATTACGGGGAAGTCGAAGTGAGGATCTTGGCAAGTATGTTTTGACAGACCCTGACTAACATGTCTGATCAGTATATTTTGCCAGACCAGACGTTAGTCTTCCTCCGCTGAGATTAGAGGAAATAGCGGGTTGTTAACTATCTTCACTGCGTTCAGTGCACTTGCTATGTTTCACTTGGATAATTTATATGGTAGAGGAATAAAGAACAATTACTCCTGCAGTCATCGTACAGTATGCAGACTAGATTTTTATTTTACTTTCGATAAAAGACACCTATGCAAGAGTAAGGTTTGCAACCTGTGTCTTTTTGGTCACGAGACCCTGCAACCGAATTTGAATAGGTCAAAGGGTCGTGTGATAACTTTAGACACAAAATATTGGAACATTTTAAGTTTCACGGTGTTACATTACTTTTGAACAACTCAGATCAGCAGAGCAAATATATGCTTGCCAATGGTGTTGTCAACTATCTTGTTGCGTCTGTAGAAAACATATGATGATGGAATAAACTAAACAAGACGGTATTGCAACGCATGCTTTCTGGTTTGTTTTATTGTGAATTGTTTCTTGTTTCTGAGGGATTAGATACACAACTTGGCTTAATATCTAAATTGAAGCACAAAATATTAAAAACAATATCGGAAATTATTAACAGCTGTGGGGAGTGCGTGGTGTAGGGGTGTAAATAGAGCGTGGTGTAGGTGGGTAAATAGAGCCTGATGTAGGGGTGTAAATAGAGCGTGGTGTAGGGGTAAATAGAGCCTGATGTTGGGGTGTAAATAGAGCGTGGTGTAGGGGTGTAAATAGAGCGGGGTGTAGGGAGTAAATAGTGCATGATGTAAGGGTGTAAATAGAGCCTGATGTAGGGATGTAAATAGAGCGCGATGTATGGGTGTAAATAGAGCGTGACGTAGAGGTATAAATAGCGCTCAAGCTTGGTGTAGGGGTGTAAATAGAGCGCGAGCTTGGTGTAGGGGTGTAAATAGAGCGCGAGCTTGGTGTATGGGTGTAAATAGAGTGCGAGTTTGGTTTGCATACCGGGTTCGAAATCACTTTGTGTCCAGTTTGACTGGGAATTTGGCGACTTTTTCTCGGTATGACCTTTTCTCTTCATGTCCAGTTTAACTGGGCATTTGGGGGGATTTTTATCGGTATGACCTCTTCTCCACATACAGAAAGGATTAGCAAACTACTGTACGGCAAAACTGACATAGTAAAACACATTACAAACACATGCAAACACGCATCCATACACTGGCCAATACATCGTGATATCGCCAAAAAGACTACGGTTTTGGGTGGAAAAGAGTGTGCCTTAGTCAGCAGAATGCAGAAAGGCAAACATTTAATCGAAATAACAACAAAAATAGCATCAGCGTCATCATTATGTCAATCACAAGACACCAACACTGTCAATGACAAGAGTATGAAAGTGAAATATGAAAATCCGCCGCAGCAGTGACATTCTTCTTCTTCTTCTTCTTCGCAGTCAGACAGTAACCATTATTTTATCGAAAAAAGCGGCGGTCGTCCTGAGACTCTCGCCACTACCATAGAGCTTGTCTTGCAGTTCCACTGGCAATGGCCACATCTGCTCTCTCTGATCCTCGTATGTCGGGCAGTTCTGCAGCAGATGTTCAGTGGTCATTTTACCAGTACCGCACGGGCATTCGTCGGTACACCCTATCTTTAATTTGTTGAATAGGTGGTACCTCAGTCTGTTGTGGCCAGTGCGAAGTCTGAAGACAACGACCTGCTCTCTTCGGTTCAACTGGTAATAGGCATCGTTTTTGGTGTAACCAGTATGTTCGGTTTCCCATTTGGTCATGTATCTGGCTTTGATAAGCCGTTTTGACTCTTCGTACGTCATACTAGTATCTGTTTGTGGTAGTCTTGCACCTTCTTTTGCCAGTCTGTCTGCCTCCTCGTTGCCTTGGATGTTGCAGTGTGACGGAACCCACTGTACCACTACCCTTTTTGGTGCGGACTGCTGGCACAGTTTGCAGAGTGCTGCTCTTAAGTCATTAAGCTCAGTGCAGTGACATTCGAAACGCATGTTTTAAAATGTTTAGAGGTTAGCTCGTAGTTTTTGTAACTATTTAATACTTTGAAAATCATGTCTTTGTTAATTACTTTGTAATTATTGGAAATGTTATGAGACGTATTGAACACTTGTTCTGATACCAAAAGTTTGCTCACTAATTGTAACCGTGTTCGTCCTCAATTTGTATTGGCCCGAATAATAAAAACCTTTACTCGGTGTTAACAACAGAACAATATTCTCTTTATATTATATATTTGAGATTTTGAGTCTAGAAATATTGGAAGGCCTGGCACGAGAGAGACATCACAATGGCGTCAATTTGGGTTTGTTTCGCTGGGCAGTAAGAAGCTTTCAAAGATAAGGTTTGGTACTCTTGATAGATTTGTATGTGAGCAAGAGCTGCCATTTGGTCTCTGTTTTGGACGTTCACTTTCAACTTAACAGACACACCCCATACAAGAGGCATAGATCATCATCACATAGCATATTCTTTGGGATCAAGACGCTGAGCAGCGCACGAGCTGCAGTGGTCAGCGACCCATAGCTGACTGCTAGCGTCAGGGCTAGCGAACCAGAGCTGCCAAGACCCTTCTACACCTCCACGCGGTGATCCTGGATAACAGGCTGCAGCAGGACAGACTGGCTAAGGACAAGGGATCGAAGAGCGAATGCTAACCCAGTACTCAAAAAATGCTTGCTGAAGTCGGATGTGTTGAACCGAAAGGTGCAAATATCGCAGTCAAGCTGTTAACTACGATACAACGCATTCTGTTCTTTGGACTACATTCTGCTACTTAAGCCTTTTCAGGGTTTGATAGCGGGAGATTGAGAACGAACGCAGAAGAAGAAGAAGAAACATATTCTTTGCAGAAGATCGCTCTCATGGTTGCTGATGTGTACGACACTCGATCCCAAGCCAACTCTTACGATTCAGCCACTGTCAACTTCGGAGCCTCTGTAATGTCCCTTGTCCATCTTCTCTTCGGCCTGCCTCTGCCCCCCCCCCCCTGTAATGTCCCTTGTCCATCTTCTCTTCGGCCTGCCTCTGCCCCCCCCCCCCCCCGGACTCTGTAATGTCAATTGTCCATCTTCTCTTCGGCCTGCCTCTGCCCCCCCCCCCCCCCCGACTCTGTAATGTCCCTTGTCCATCTTATCTTCGGCCTGCCTCTGTCTTTTTGCTAGGCACCATACACTCAAGTAACGGAATCGTTCTTTCTAGGCCATTGTGACGTTTGATGTGGCCGAAGTAGCTTAATTTCCTAGACGTAATGTTGTTTACTAGACAGTTTTGTTCTATATCCAGCTCTTGTAGGATTTCTGCGTTTATTTTTAGTTAGCAGATCCCTGTTGCATTTTAGCTTTTAGAATTCAGTCTTCTTCCGTAGGGTTTGTGTGGTTGAGCATTTCTTGCACCCGAAGTTTGCCACGAGAAGATGCAAGTCCTGTATTACTCATTTCAGTTAACCTCTGTAGTACCATGGCCATTTTATATATTTTTATTTTTGGATATTTCTGTTGTTGCTAATAGTCTAACCGAGATATTCAAAAATCGTGACGTTTTGAACTTTTTGCATCTCTGGGAAAACTTAAGGTCTGGTTTTTTTCGCTTTGTCGGTGCGCATTGTCATAGTCTTGTCAGTGTTTATTAATATATTTTCTTGACCGCTGTGTCGTTTAACTGACATGATCAGACTTTGTAATGTGAATATGGAATACAGCCTACAGCAGTAAGAGAAATTACAGTGGGCAAACATAAATGTTAAAATTGCTCAATTAGCATTTTCATGTTCTACCTGAGTAGGAAAAGAGAGCAATGAGTCGCGAAACTGTAATATGTTTTGCATGGAGCCGACTACGAAATCATATAGGAACTCTACCTTACACAAATTTAAAGAAGATATCCTAACCCTAAAGCAGAAGAGGAGCGACTCAATCAAGTCAGAATTAACAGTACCTGATATATCTAACGGTTTGAAAACGAGACAAAATATTCCGTTGAAAATAGTGAATTATTATTAATGTTAGAGATTATTTATTTTTATATACCAGTACAACAAGAGATCAGTACTTAATGTTTTATTACCCTAAACATGCATATCCAATTCT
The DNA here is from genome assembly GCA_036924085.1 of Ariolimax columbianus. Classification (NCBI taxonomy): domain Eukaryota; kingdom Metazoa; phylum Mollusca; class Gastropoda; order Stylommatophora; family Arionidae; genus Ariolimax; species Ariolimax columbianus. Next base: position 97,644,842 of record JAVGWX010000004.1, on the reverse strand, counting down.
AATTTTTGTCTGTGCTAATTCATGGATTCCTCTCACATAATACTCGTCGGTTGTCGTATCAAAAATAGGATCATAACACAATTATTACCATAGACTTTGTAGTGTTGGAAGTTGGAAAAAAAGATGTCATGGAGGATTTAGAAGAAATGGTTGCTCAAATCCAACAGAAAGCACATTTTTTCTTCTTTCAATTCTTTTACATTTTTATTTTGAAAACCACCTTGGAAGACGCGAATTTAATTTTCCAGTTTCAGAAATGAACTAGTCTTTAACCAACAACGGCCAGTGATAATTATTAAAGTCGTTAATTTAAAAAAAAATAAAACTTCCCACACGCACTACTCCCCTGCCTCATATCTCCATTTCATTATTTTCAAACCCTCCAACTCATCTATCTCTCATTCTTTCTTTTTATATCTGCTTTTCCAAGGTCTTTGTGTGAACTACATCATCATCATGTATCATGTCGATCCCATCGCAGTCCGTCTGAAAGAAACTTGTTCCATTGTCAAATCTGCAGCTAAGCATAAGTCATGCCCAGGCATTCCTTGATATCTTGGTGCCATCGTCTTCTCGGTTCACCCCTGCCTCTTTTACCTTTCATCACTGTCCTCTCAAGATCGTTGTGTCTCTTGATGTGACCAAAGTATTCCAATTTTCTGGTCGTAATATATTTGATAAACCAGCTCTCTTCCTTGTTCAACTCTTGCCGAATGTATATATGTGTCCTTCTCTCAGTCCAGGATATTCTGAGGATCGTTCTGTAACATTTTGACTCGATTCTCTTTCTAGATGCTTTGGTAATCGTCCATGTTTCGCAGCTATATGCAGCCACGGGTAAGACACAGATTCTCAAGACTTTTACTTTGCTGGTGTTCTGCCATAATTTTTTTAGGTTGTTTAGCCTCTGCGTTGCCATGGCTAGTCTTCTGATTTCTTTTGAGCAGTCGCCATTTTTGTCAATTGTGGAGCCCAGATATTCCAAATGCGTGACCTTGTCTAAATGAACTAAATACAAATAATAATATAATGGTTTACGTGTAGTTTCTGTTGACTATGGGAAATAACCATTTCTTTCCTGCCATTGCGTACCCTTGAGTGTCTAATCCCAACAGATAAAAATACAATCTTGCACAACAAAGCAAAGGCAGCCTTCATAAAAGAGAAGAAGAAGAGTATGAAACAAAGCTGGCACAAACTAACCAGCTCTTTAGATCTGGAAAAACATACTTCAAGACTATGGAATCTCACCAAAACCCTAAACGGTGACAAGACAGAGAGATCGAAAACCGTGCTACATAAGACCGTAGGCCAGGTGACAGGCAAGGTGGCAGCAGACCTTATGGCCAGAACTTATCAGTCAGAAAGTAAAACGTAAGTTTCAAGAGACAGAGTTAAAGAAGTAAGATCAGAGCTCTCGAAAAAGACCATGGCACAGGCAGTCCAACAGAATGCATGACAGTGAAGTTCTCCCTGCAGGAGTTAGAAGATGAAACTAAGAAACTAAAGGAGATAAAAGCACCAGGGACAGATGGTATCACAAATGAATTCCTCAAACACCTTGGTCCCATAAGCAAGAGGTTACTCCTTGAAATATTTACCCAAAGCTGGCATGAGGGTACTGTTCCGGTACTCTGGATCGAGGCCTACATTCAGCATATGTCTAAACCAAAAAAAAGACAAACACGATCCTATAAACTACATTCCCATTAGTCTCCTCAGCTGTGTCGGGAAACTGGTGGAAAGACTGATACATAAAAGACTCACTTGGTATCTTGAGACCAACTTGCTACTCGCCTCAACTCAAACAGGATACAGGCAGTACAGAAGCACATAAGACCAATTAACATATTTAACACAGGACATAGAAAATGTCTTTCAAGAGAAAAAGAAAGCTAGCCATCTTCTTTGATCTCTTCGTGCCTTCGACACTGTCTGGAGAGAAGACCTGAAGCTGAAAATACTCCAAGCAAAAGTTACCAACAATATGTTCTCATGGATTAAAAGTTACCTCTACCAAAGATCTGTCAGCGTTAAATTCTCAAGTCAGTCTGCACTGGTGCAATCAGACCAATCGTGAAATATGCCTCTAGCACTTGGTCAACAGCGACCAAAACAAACGCAGCAACACTAGACCGAGTGGAAAATATGGGTCTCAGAATTACCCTTGGGGCATTGAAAGGCACTCCAATTACAGAGCTATGAAAACGAGCAAATATTGAGCCACTTGAATTAAGGAGAAAATATAAATTCCTAACTCGGTTTGAAAAACTAAAGAGGATACTTGATCATCCTCTGCACCAGAAATTCCAAGACAGAACAATAACAGACTACTAAGGAAAAGCCTCAATCATCTGGCCAGAGAAATCCACAGAAAACACGCAGACATTTCTAGAAGCTGAAACCAAAAAGTGCGAAGCACTAATTCCAGAACCCTGCACACGGAGCCAGGACCAGGGAAAAATAATCTTGAAGAAACGTGAGCAGTCGGCAACAGAGCAAAAGATCCACGCTCTACAGTAGCTCAAGAGATAGTACCCTAGCAACTTTTGGACACACGTATACACAGATGGATCTGTTTCGGTGAGCGATACATGTGGAGGCAATGGAATCTACATTGAACACTCTAATGTCGACATAGAAAATCACTCCATACCAGCAGGAGAAATCTGTACCAATTTCAGAGCTGAAGCAAGAGCTGTTCATGCAGCAACTCAGATTCTTATCAGCCAAAACATAAATACAAGGAAAATGGTCATTCTAACAGACTCCAGGAGTGTACTCCAAGCCATCTCAATCCAAAAACAAGATAAACTCTCACATGAAATAAAATCAAACATAGGATTGCTGGCTCAAAAAACAGATTTAGTCCTACAATGGATTCCGGCCCACTGCGGGATCCCTGGAAACGAGAAAGCAGATCATCTCGCAAAAGCCGGAAGTGGCGACAAGCAGATTCCCCATACCCAGAGCTATAAAGAAGCAAAGACACTCATCAAACGATCCATGAGGACAGAATGGAGAGAACAGCAGAGATAATACAAGCCAGACAATGACAGCATAGACAAACTTGGCAGAGATGGGCAGACAAAGGTCTTCGGACTCAGAACGGGACATTGAAGGCTCAAGGCCCATCTCCACAGAATGGATGTTAGAGACACTGCCATGTGCGATTGTGGAGCACCCAAGCAAACACCAGAACATATTCTGCAAGAATGCCCTATCTATGCAGACCAATGAGAGACAATCTGGCTTGGGGAAGCGACCATACTCGAAAAGCTGTGGGGAACCGGTGAAGACCTGAAATGCAGTCTCCTTCGTGAACATCACCGGACTAGAAGTATAGCATCAGTTGATCGACGAAGAAGAAGACAAGTTAAATACTATTTCTCTTTTCTTTCTTTCTCTCTCTAGTTCCCTTGATGATTCCATGTAAAAGCTTGTCTGGCTATGTTGAACGTTGCCTTCCATAGACTATGTTCTATCCAGTTCAATTTTCTTCTCTTTATAGTAAATGAATAAAGCTACTAGTTCATTCTACGAATGTCGCAAAAGTATATTCAGAAAGATTATGCATTGGGATGGCAACCTCAACACGAACAACACAGTGCGACAGAAGCGATCACTGCTAAAGTACATACACGCTCCACCTGTGGTCCTCCCGTAAGTGGGCCGACTGCAGCAGTACGCTTGCTATTGCAACGACACAGGACGGACTATGTTGATCTGTGTACCCCGTTTCTGTATCTGTGACACTATTCAAAAACAAATTTACGAGGGATAGCGGGAACCAACTGAAACGTGTATTCTTTCCTTACATTTTTGTTATGACTTTGAGAAAATATTTGTTTATGGTTCTTATTATTATTATTCGGCGTTCGTCCTGAAGAGCACGTTGTGACTCTTTGTCATAGTTTACAGCGAGACTGCGACATCTGCCGGATCTATTTTCTGCTGGCTTTTTTGAGAATTAGCTTTCCACTGCGATCCATATTCTCTTAGCTAGAGTACACTTACGTAGCCTGTTTCTAGGGCCACCAATTGGAGGCGGAATAGTGTCTTCGTCAGCTGTAGTTATCTGGCCCTAATTCACTGTGCTGCATCTTCAGCCCAATGTTTAATTAAGTGTGTTGACTATTGTACTGCAAGACCACGCACTCTCAATACCATGGTCATTCCAGCAATGATTTACGGATATGAAGTGTGGAACTTGTTAAAAAAATACAAATGCCGAGAAGCTCAGTCAGAGAGACGATGTGAAAGTAGTGATATCACGCAACTATTGCTGGGCTGGACATGTTGCACGCATGTCTCACAACAGATGGACACGTAGAACAACTTTTTGCTCGGTACACGTCCATCAAACCGTCCACTATGAGATATCCAGACAGACTGACCAAAGCCCTAGACCCGTATTGGGACAGCATTGCCATCGATCGGGAGACATACAGAATATCGTTGGCCTCCTCGCATACGGCACATCTGGGGGACTGACGCCGATGATGTAATGGGTGTGTAAAAACTGTATTAAGTGTATGACGCTGGCATACCTCATCATGTAAAAGAGATTGATGTCTTCTTCTTCTTCTTCTGAGTACGCAGTCAGACAGTAACCATTATTTTTTCGAAAAAAGCGGCGGTCATCCTGAGGCTCTCGCCACTGCCATAGAGCTTGTCTTGCAGTTCCACTGGTAATGGCCACATCTGCTCTCTCTGATCCTCGTATGTCGGGCAGTTCTGCAGCAGATGTTCAGCGGTCATTTTACCAGTACCGCACGGGCATTCGTCGGTACACCCTATCTTCAATTTGTTGAATAGGTGGTACCTCAGTCTGTTGTGGCCAGTGCGAAGTCTGAAGACAACGACCTGCTCTCTTCGGTTCAACTGGTAATAGGCATCGTTTTTGGTGTAACCAGTATGTTCGGTTTCCCATTTGGTCATGTATCTGGCTTTGATAAGCCGTTTTGACTCTTCGTACGTCATACTGGTATCTGTTTGTGGTAGTCTTGCACCTTCTTTTGCCAGTCTGTCTGCCTCCTCGTTGCCTTGGATGTTGCAGTGTGACGGAACCCACTGTACCACTACCCTTTTTGGTGCGGACTGCTGGCACAGTTTGCAGAGTGCTGCTCTTAAGTCATTAAGCTCAGTGTTTTTCTGGCTTTTTAGCGCTGTGACTACGGCGAGAGCATCTGTCAGCAGGACTATATGGCTCTCATTTTCACTGTGTGTCACCATTTCTTCCACTGCCGCCATCAGTGCCTCTGCCTCCGCTCTGAAATTGCTTGTGTACTTACCAGTAGCGAATGACAGTGTTATTTTTCTGCCATTTGGTAGGTTTAGGAATGCTCCTGCCCCTCCGTTCTGTGTAGTGTTTGTTACAGAACCGTCGGTGTATGCATGGGTCCAGTCCATGCTTGGGTAGCTTTTCGTTATGAAGCTTAGGGTAGTATTTCTCCTTTCTTTTTCAGTCTGGCAGTTTTTGTTTGCAATACCTGGTATATTTTCTACCACCTCTTGAAATATATCCTGCCTCCAGGTAGGTTTTCGTACAGTAGTGATGGGTTTTGGTGTTGTTAGTGCGTTTATGGGATCTTCGTGCATCTTTGCTTTGGCTATTTCTGCAAAGTTTCTCCGCTTTAGTTTCCCATTTCCCAAATTGTTTAGTCTCTGGTGCATTGGATGGTCGGTCAGTCTTCGGAGTTTCTCTGACTGCAGCTGGGCTCTGCAGTCTCTTCTATCGGTCATGGATTGCAGTTTTGTAATCTTTTCAAGTTCTACAATTGGCGTTGACTTCATGCCACCTGTTATAATTCTCATGGCTTGGTTTTGAAGTTTGTTAACTTTATCGAAGTTCGCCTTCGCTGCTGTTGTCCATGCCGCAATGCCATACTCGAGAACTGGTCTCACTCTTCCAGTATACAGTTTCTTTAGTATGCCTTCGTCTGCTCCCCAGCTTGTGCCAGCAAGTTTCCTCATGATTGCCATTCTTTCTCTGGCTTTCATTCGGTTTCTCTCAATCTGACTTTTCCATGTCATGCGCCGATCAAATGTGACTCTCAGATAGGTTGGGTTGTCGTTTGGCTGCAGGATTTTGCCATTTAGACTTAATTTGGTACCTTGGGGTTTTAATGAAAGCGAGAATATTGTGCATGTGGTTTTCTCCTCGTTTATTTTGACCAGCCATGAGTTCGCCCACTCTTCCAGCGATGTTAGGGCCGTCTGCATCCGATTTCTTGCTATGGTGAGATTCTTTTCAGAGGTCCACATAGCCAGATCGTCTGCAAACATTGAGCTATGGACTCTTCTTGGTATATTCTCTGTAATATCGTTTATATATACCAGGAAGAGTGTGGGTGACAATACTCCCCCTTGGGGTACTCCCTGCTCGAGTGTCACCTTTTTGCTCATCTGCCCTTGTACTTGGACTCTGGCCGTTCTTTGTTTGAGGTAGTGGTTGATCCACTTGTACATCTTCCCACATACATCACTTCTTCTTAGCTTGACTCTAAGTCCATTTTTCCAGACTTTGTCAAATGCCTTTTCCAGATCCACCCAAACAGCTACTGTGTGTTTCTGTGCCTGGTAGGCATCTTCTATCTCCTGGGCTATGAGGATGACCTGGTCCTCAGTGAATCTGTGCTGTCTAAAGCCGGCTTGCTGTGGAATTAGTATTCGTTTTTCTTCCAGATGCCACATCAGTCTGGTGTTTATCATCCGTTCCATCAGCTTGCCGACACAGCTCAGTAGGCTTATGGGCCTGTATCCATTTGGATCTGTTTTGTCCTTTCCTGTTTTTGGTACTGGTACCAGTATTGCATCTTTCCATGCCTGTGGTACAACTCCCCTTTTCCAGCTTTGGTTCAGGACCGATAGCAGTTTCTTCTTCGCTGTTTGGCCCAGCCCCATCAGCATTTCGTTTGTTATCCCGTCTTTTCCGGGAGATTTCCTTTTCTTTAGTGTTCTCATAGCCTCTTCCATTTCGCGCATTGTTAGTTTGGCCATCATAGAGATTGATGTGAAACTGTACTGACTATCATCAGGCGTTCCTACAAGCTGATTAGGGTAAACCAAATGCAGTATTGGACATATGCCGTTTTGATTGATTGATTGATGATATAGAGAAGTTTGAACATCTGTCTTTGAGCACAAGAATACGAGATGAAATCATCGAAACAGCATAGGTTATTTTTTATTCTATCAGAGGTAAAATAGAAACCCAGTCTGCATAATGTGGAGTGACTATGACCAAAAGGTCTTTATTCTTCAACTCTATAAATCCTCACAGCGGACCTCGGCAATTGGAGTAAACACCTCAGTGATAATACTTTAAAAAAACTAAATTGATTTCATTTAGGCTGTAAATATAAGTTTTTTTTAAACATACTGTGCATTTCTATTTTTAATATCAAAGATAGCTGTTTTTTTAGCCCACAGATTTCATTTGGGATATGAAAGCCACTTGTCTTGACAGCCACATTACTGGATGAAAGTTGAAATCACATGGTATAGGTGGTGGAGTTGCCAATTTGATAAAAATAAATTGGTTGACGGCAAAAGGCAGAGAATGAACATAAATAGGGAGTACTCTGACTGGAGTGATGTAATAAGTGGTGTGCCCCAGGGATCGGTTTTGGGACCAATTTTGTTCTTATTATATATATATATATATAAATATATATATATATATATATATATATATATATATATATATATATATATATATATATATATATATATACACACTTTGGACGTTGATATCAGATCCATGATTGCAAAGTTCGAGGATAACCCAAAAATTGATGCCTCAGGATCTCTTCTCTGGCAGAGGTCAATCTATTGAGATCGGATTTAGACGATTCAAAAATGGTCTGAGAGCTGTCAGATGGAGTTTAATGTAGAAGAACGTACAGTCATCCACAAGGGAAGATCCAATAATCAATAAAATTACATGATGGGAGAAAACAATATTATGACAATAAAAAAGGAAAGATACCTAGCAGTTATAAAAGATCATACAGGAAAGGTGCGGTAGCTAGTTCAAGTGGCAGTGAAAAAGCCTAATGCCATGTTGGACATGATAAAAAGAAATATTTCACGTAAGAGCAAGAAAGTAATAGTCAAACTATATAAATCATTGACCAGACCTAAATTGGAGTACTGTGTTCAGGTGCGAAGTCCATATCATAACGGGATATAAACATGCCAGAAGGGATACAAAGAAGAGTTACACAATTGTGGCGGGGTTTCAGAATTATAGTTATGAGGAAAGACTTAACAAACTGATCTTCAGTGTCTAGAACAGAGAAGAATTCCAGGTGACCAGCTCATTGACACGCTCAGAGAATGCCACACTTACTACAAACGGGTCATCGGAGATTTCAATGCTGCGTTGGGTCTAGGAAATATGGAGAAAGATACGTCAGTCCACACTCCGCGGAAATTCGGATCGATGCAGGCGATAGACTATCAACTCTGTGCAAGACCAATTCCCTCTATTACGGCCATAGCTTTTTTTGCAAAACTTTCACAGAAACGGTGGACTTAGTCCCGATGGAGAACACCAACACGAACTCCACCATGTACTTTCCAGCCACATCATCGATTCTGATATTAGAGTAGTCACTCGTTTCAAAACGGGAAGCGAACACCACCACCTGATCGCTCGTCTTCATCTCAACCGGAACCAAGAGCACAAAAAACAAATACCAGTCCAGACGACAACCAGCTTCTATTTTAGAAGTAACATGTGCAAAGTCGCTCGCACTCCAAGAAACATTCAGTACAATGCATAACTTAGACGAAGAATATAAAAGCATAACAAACACTATACTAGCTATAAGCAAGGCCAGCCAAATTGCATCACCTTACCACATTATAGCCGCTTCTCCACAAACACTAACTACGGCTCTACTCTACCAACGCCGCCAGATGGACCGAATACCATTGAACAACAGGCTACTCGACGCACTTAGCAAACTATGTAGACAGAGGTTGTAAACTTAATATAAGTTTATAAATTCATAAATTGAAAGGATAAATTAGACTATACCAAGTTTTGCAAAGTACAACCGGCTACAAGAACAAGAGGGCACAGCTACAAATTGTTTAAAGACAGGTCCAGATTAGATTATATATATTAGGAAATACTTTTTTAGTCAGAGAGAGATGCGTTCTTTGAACGTTTTTCCGCAAGATGTGGTGGAGGCAAGAGTCAGTTAATATATTCAGAAATAGATTGGATGCTCACAGTATTTTCAGTATCGATGGAGTGGAATAAACTAGTTGCATACAAACTATTTAAGCTATGTAGAGCCCTCTAAACCAGCATCATCATCATCATGTAGCATGTCCTTTATAGAACGTCGCTCTCATCACATCATCTGAAAGAAACTCGGTCTCTTGCCAAAACACCAGCCTCCGCCATTGTCATACTCAGGCATTCCTGGATATCTTGGTGCCATCGTCTTCTTGGTCTACCCCTTCCTCTTTTGCCTGGTACCATACCTTCCATCACCGTTCTCTCAAGACCATTGTGTCTCTTGATGTGACCAAAGTATTTACATTTTCAAGCCAAAATGGAATTGATAAACTAGTTCTCCTCTATGCTCAACCCTTGCCGAATGTCTGCATTTGTTATTTTCTCTGTCCAGGGTATTCTGAGGATCTTCCTGTAACATTTTGACTCGAAGGATTCGATTCTTTGTCTAGAAGTTTTGGTAATCGTCCATGCTTCACAACCATAAGCTGCCACAGGAAAAACACAGGCTCTCAAGACTTTTACCATTTTGTTGGTGCCCTGCCATAATTTCTTCAGGCTGTTCAGTATCTGCATTGCCATAGCTAGTCTTCTTCTGATTTCTTTCGAGCAGTCACCATTTTTGTCAATTCTGGAGCCCAGATATTCAAAATGTGTGACCTGATCTATTTCCTCACCACCCACTGTAAATTTATGCTGACATTGTGTTTTATCTGTGGTCATTATCTTTGTTTTGTTTATGAACAGATTTTGATCTCTACTATGTCCATTAACGGCTGAAAGTAGCTGCTCTAGCCCTTCCGCACTTCTTGATAGTATCACTGTGTCATCTGCGTATCGTAACTCTGGAATCTCGTACCCCCCAATCGTAAATGGGTGGAAACTTTCAATGTTCTCATCTTCTCGTACATTTCTCATTATACATTCCGCATATATGTTGTACAGATAAGGTGAGAGGATACATCCCTGTCGGGCTACCTTTTGTACTGCAAACCAATCTGATGTTTGGCCTGATACTCGGACAGCGGCTTGTTGATCTTGGTATAATGTTTCAATGAGATGGACAATATGCAAAGGAAACCCCATTTCCTTCATGATTCTCCACAGATTTTGATGTTTTACCGTCGAAGGCCTTAATGTCATCAATGAAACATGTGTACAGGTCTACATTAAACTCTCTACATTTTTCATATATATTCCTTAAATTGAATATGTGGTCCCGGGTCCCCCTGTCTTTCCTAAAACCTGCCTGGACTACGTGAGTTTCAGATTCAAACCTTTTCTCTATCCTTCTTAATAGGATTTGTAAGAGTATCTTGCTAGCGTTGCTGATCAGCGCGATAGTTCGGAAGTTTGTGCACAGCTTCAGCGTACTTCCTCCAATGTTGGTTCAGGTTCTTTCTCCTCCTTTGGTAGGGTTGTAACTGAGCGCTTTGTGCTATCTCCATACATGGTTCTGCAGTACTCTCTCCATCTATTCAGTATATCTTTGGTTTCCGTTAATGTGTTCTCCTCTTTGTCATTGATGACATGTGGAACCGGACGGAATTCCCCTGTCAGTGTTCTTATTGCTTTGAATGCCTCTCTTTCTCTGCCTTGTTGTTGTAGGTTTTCTATATCCTTACATGTTTCTACTATTTATCTTCTTTTATCTGTTCTTATTTCTCTTCTAACTTTTCTTGCGCAGTTTTTATATGCTGTGTTGGTTCCCTTACTTCCCATTTGTTTTAATTGTTGCCTGTCTGCAATGAGTTTCTGTGTTTCCTCTGTTATATAGCTATGTGTCTTGTGCAATATCTTTGGAATCATTTCTTTTGCTGTCGAGATCAAAATATCCCTTGCGTACGATGTCAGCTCCTCAGATGTCATCTCTTCCTGTACAGCAAGTAACGCCTCAAATATGTTTTCCACTTTAATGTTGTATTCAGTAGGTATTGCTGATACTTCGAAGCGTATTGGCTGGCAACCTTTGTTGATCCTACGTAGTCTTGTTTGGAAAACTGCAAACAGTAATTCATAGTCCGTATCGCAGTCTGCTCCTGGCAGCGTTTTTGTTGCCAGCACATTTGATCTCCATCTTTGTTGCACTCGGATGTAATCTATTTGGTTTCTGCTGTTGCCATCAGGGGAGGTCCATGTGTACAGTCTTCGTGGATGTTGTTTGAAGAAGGTGTTGGCAATGGAGATGTTGTTTTCTGTGCAGAATTCAACCAGTTTTTCTCCTCGCTCATTTCTGTGTCCCAAACAAAAAGGTCCTCGAACACTTCTCTCCTCTTCGGCTCTTTCCTCTCCGACTTTCGCATTGAAATCGCCAATGATGACCAAGATGTCTCTTTTTTCTACTTTTTCCATCGCTTCTTGTAAGGTGTTATAAAAATCATCTATTTCACAATCGTCTGCTGCTGATGTTGGTGCATACACTTGGATTATTGTTAGATTTCTAGTCTTTTTCTGATTACAATTATTCGGTCGTCGACTGGATTGTAACCGAGTAGTGAAGGTGCTGTCTTCTTTGACAGAATAAAGCCGACCCCGCTTTTTCCACCCCTGTCCGTCCCAGAGTATATAAATGTTTCTCCTGAGGAGCTGGTACAGTGCCCTTGACCGGCCCATCTATGCTCAGAGACTATCTTGGTTCTCTCCATTTCTCTTCCGATCATAAACAACTTGCCCTGGTATAGGTTCCTGACGTTCCAGGTGCCTATTCTTAGTTTTGTTTTTAGTCCCATTTCAGAGTTGTCCACTGTAATGCAGTCAGGCTTTAGGCCGTCATCTCTATTATTTGTACTGACTCTGAAATCGGCCTCGTCCCCAGTTGGCGTCGATGATCTGCCTGGCCTGAGGGACTCGCCATCAGATCTTTGAGTTTCGTTTCTCTCGACTGTCATAAGTTTCTTGGCATTTTACATCCAGTAGTTTGCCATTGATTTCTGCAGCATAATGAAGTTAAATTACGTTAGACTGTTTTTTCCCTTGTTAGAAAAAAGTGCAAATATTATCAGTGTTGTCTAGGCGACCAGAATGATAACTGTTCGGTCATCCACTGCTCACATGTCTATATGACGTGTTCTGTACACAGCTTGAACAAAATAAACCGTGTCCTTCCCAACTGTAGTAATAGGTGACTAAAGGGGGTTGTGCATAGGGCTAGCAGCATCATTATTTAAAACTTGCTATTAAAAAGAGCTTCCTGTAATAGGGCCAATGTAGTGGTGGCCCAATGTTTGTCAAAGGCCAGTCAATCACTGAATCAATCATGTATGATGTTACCCCGTGTGTCGATTCTTGAACCAATTATAGGCCATGACAGAATGGACCCATTGTATGATAATAATATCCATCTTTCAGAATGTGACAAAAGAAGTTTATTTTCTTCTCTGTTCTAGACACTGTAAACCAATTTTTCTTATTCTTTCCTCCTCATTTTTATTTGAGAATCCCATGATCAGTTTTGCAGTTCTTCTTTTTATCTTTTTAACATAGGCCTAATTATATCCTATCTACGAGAAGGACTCCACACCTGCACACAGCACTCCAATAAATGTCTCACCAATGCTTTTTTTCAGTTTGATTATCACTTACTTGCTCTTATGAGTAATGTTTCTTTTTTATTAATTAGTCCTAATTAGGTTTCCTAATTAGTGTATTTATGCTGCAAGTATTTATATACTTTTGTAACATGTAATGAGTAGTTTACCTGAAATGTAATTTTACAGTAGATTATCTGATTGTTCTATTACTGTATATCTTCAATTCACTTCCAATTACCTTTGCTTTCAAAGAAGCATAGACCTGCTAATATCTTTATATATATGTATGCTACTTTGAATCCAGTAGGAGCATGGGACCACTACTAGGGTTGTAGGTAGCCTGTGTTTAAAAAATGTATACGTAGCTGTGGAGATCATATATGTGATACTCTGCTTAACAAGATGAAGTTACCAGCTCTGTTTGCATAGACCATTCTCCGCCAACTCAAAATGTCAGCCAATATCTTAACCTGGGGTACACTTAAAGTTGATAGCTAATATTCTGTTTTATGTCAGCCAACATCTTAACCTGGGGTACTCTTCAAATTGATAGCTGATATTCTGGTTAATTTCAGCCAATATCTTGTTCCATCTTTCCACCTGCTTTGGACATGACAGCGTTTCTCTCATTCCAGGTGATTCCACAGTGTGATGATAGTCACTGAATTGTAACTGTTGAGGTGCTTTGGATTTAGTTGATGTTGGATCCAATCTCTTCCAGCATTTGCTCATTTCTGGTGTTTTGTATTGATTCTAGTATTAGTATAAGTGTTCATCGGATCCAGTGGGCATTCTTAGTGTCTGTTGGAGCACTATAGATTATTTCATAAAATTGGTAGATATTTTCTTAGTAGAAAAAGTCTTACGGGTTATTTTCCCATTGTTGTTTCTTATAAAGATGCCTCAGCATCGTCCTTTACTACCTCTGTGGATATATCTGCATATACATCTGCCCAGTCCTTAGAGTTGTATTTGCCATCATTCATTATGGTGTTTATTACCATTGCCAGGGTCAGCTAATAGGATTTATAGAATTTGGGAATAATGGTCACTTGCCCTTGTTCTTATGACATAGTTTGCAGATTAGGTTTTTATTTTTACTGAAATAGAGGGAAAACACTATGTATTACTTTGTTTCAAACCTGTAGGTCAGAAGGTCTGTATGCTAACCATTCAGGGACCAGCTCCTCAGATTAGAAATCTAATCACCAAAATTAATTATACTACACAGACAAAATAATACATTCAACTAGTTCATGATCAAAGTCTACAACATTCAAATATTTTATGAATGATAAAATTCGATGCCACTGAGATATTTATTTAATGAAGTGACAGTTCTTTTACACTCAGATATTCTACAAGTTAATTACATAGTATGTTTAAGTTTTTGTAAGTTTATAATGTAAAATCAACAGATGTACCATTAGTTATAAGAGACATGAAAACAACAAATGAGAGCCATTACACCAACAAATATACCATTAGTTATGGGAGACATTAACACAACAGATAAACTATTAGTTATGGGAGACATGAACACACCAGATATACTTTTAGTTATGGGAGAGATAAACACACCAGATATACTATTAGTTATGGGAGACATGAATACACCAGATATACTATTAGTTATGGGAGACATGAACACACCAGATATACTTTTAGTTATGGGAGACATGAATACACCATATATACTATTAGTTATGGGAGAGATAAACACACCAGATATACTATTAGTTATGGGAGACATGAACACACCAGTTATACTATTAGTTATGGGAGAGATAAACACACCAGATATACTATTAGTTATGGGAGACATGAATACAAAAGTAGGGAATAGAGAATATACTAATATTATAGAAAATATGGCCATTGAACAAGGAACGATAGAGGAAATAAATTGATCCAATTCTGTGAAGAGAACAAGCTTTGTGTATGCAAAACAATACCTGAACAACAAATTTGAAAAATATATATATGGAAAATTCCAGAAGAAACAACATGAAATCAGATTGGCATCTTTTTTATCAGGAATAAATTTTAAAATAATGAAATAGAGTTTAAAACACATACAAGGGCAGACATCAATTCAAATGAATATCTTGTTTGCATAAAATTACATATAAAATAAGTGCACAGGGAGCAAAAGAACAAAAGACATTCATTTCAGCATTAAAACAACCAGATATAAGGCAAAAATGTGATGTGTCAAAAATAAATATGAATGTTTAATGACAGAAAGCTTGCAACATAACAGAACAGAAAATTCTAAAGAGAAAGTAAATATAAAATGGTAATGCCTAAAATACAGTTTTAAAATGATGAATGAAAGCTCGCTAGTAAATGGTTTAAAAAATGTCTAGCATGGATAACAAAAGATATCCTAACTAAAATGACAGAAAGAAAGAAAGCTAAGAATACTTCATAATATGCAAAGATAAATAGAAACATATATAAGATGTGTAGACTGGCTAATGAAACATGGATAAAATGTTTGTCAATTATGCACAACACCAAAGATATGTATGAGGAGAAAAAGGTCATGTCAAATCAGCACAAGCCTGTAGGATGAAGACGCTGTGGGAAATGGAAATGGTACAATTATATTTTTGAAGCCATTTTAAAAGAGATGGGCAGAATATGTCAGTGAACTTTTCTTTGACAAAGAAAGCATCCAGACACATGTACGAAATAATGAAAGCCCACAAATCCTTAAATAGGAAGTGGAGAAATCAATAAAAATGATGAAATATGGGAAAACTGCAGTCTCACACAACATTAAAATATAAATTATAAACACATTAAAGGACTTTGACAAAGACACATTTACCAAGCTGTACATATAAAGTACAGGATGCATACTCAAAGACTTCAAAAAATCCGTCTTTACCACATTGTCTTGAAAACCTCAACAGTGGATAGTAATAGTAAAAGCAATAGTTATCATTGCAAGCAAAGACGGCAACATCATCAGACGTGTGATGCGAGATGTGATCTCATATGACTGTAAAGTTCAATCTTGGCACGTCGGATTCTGCTATAGCCTGAGGCACACATGTCAGGTGTTGGCTGTGAAGTCATCATGTATTCTATTCCTTTGGGCAACTTGATTTCTCTGAGCCTCTGCGATGAAGTTTCGTTCTACTGTCTGAGCAACTTGTGTGATGCTTCTGTGTCAGGTGATACGACTCTGTACAAGCATTTCCCAGGAGATGACACCAATGTTGAAGCTTTCCAGGGACATTTTTAAGGAGTCTCTGTAGTGTTTCTTCTGTCTTCCCTGGTGAGTGTCTACCTGTTCTGAGCTCACCATTTAGCAGCTGCTTGGATAGGCGCTCATCGGACATGCAAACAACATATCCCGTCCACGTCATCTTTGCTTTTTGCAAAAGCATATGAATGATCAATATGTTTAACATGTTCTGAATTTTAGAGTTGGGCACTTTGTTCTGCCACCTGATCGTGAGAAGTCTGCAAAGACAGCTCATGTCAAAACAATTTAGCTGTCTATCGTGTCTGTTATACACTGTCAATATTTTGCAGCATTCAACAGAGTAGCTAACACTACAGCATTATGTACTTTTACCTTGGTGGCAAAACTGATACCTAATTGGTTCCAAACGTTTGCTTCCAGCATTCCAAACACATAACTTCAGAGTAGATATTCGCTTTTCTGGTGAAGGCACTGTCTAGGTAGGTGAAGCTATTGACTTCATGAAGATGTCGGTTCTTTATGGTAATGTCTGGTTTGCTGTATGGCTTCCCATTAGCAGCCTGGAAGAGAAGTTTTCCTAGTGTTGATTTTGGGACCAAGTTTACTGCATTTCGTCAATTGATTGGAGTTTGATTCTTGGTTGGTTCGAGATTGTTTTCCATCGCAACGGCTCCTGGGGTCAACCCAGACTAAAATAATTGAGTACAAGAATAGTCTGGGAAAGTAAAAGTCGGCAACATGATATTTACTACATTGTAACAGTTCCAGCCTGAGCATGAACGTTTAAGGCAGGGGTGATGGGGTCGGCGACTCTGAGAACAAAGGTACCTGAATGTGTGCCAAGGTCACTCTCTATCTCGACACTACGCCAAGGTCGCTCACCGTCTCTATACTAAGTCAACAAAGGAAAACGGGGTTTGGGGAAAGAATGTGTTTAGTCCAGTTAGACGCTAGGTGTTGACCACTCTGGCGTTCCGATTTGGGTAGTGTGGGATGAGTGACAGACAGAGGCCATCCCTCAGAGATCCATTGGATAGCTCTGATACTGCTTGAGACTATATAATACTAGACAAAGTTTAACTCAGGCAGACCGGCCATGGAGAGAGAGAGAGAGAGACAGAATTTAGCTAGGAGTCTGTTTAGCTCACCGACTTAATATAAGAGTGATTGATAGGCTGTTAAGCTGTTTTATGAATGTGTGAGATAGAACAGGATGGCGCAACCAGCATACGCCTTTGAGTCTTGGCCAGTCGCTCTAAGATGTGTGTTGGGCGCCCTGTGTCTAAGAGAGAAGATCTTTAATACTTGTTGTGTGAGTATGATATAATAAATATGCCACCTGCTGCGTGCTATGTTATTTGCTGTGTGTGGTCATGAATGATGTGGATGAGTGTGGTAACATTCTAGATAGAATAACCCCAGTTTAAACCTGGACTCTGCTACAACATCACCCCAATTGTGCCATTGGTCAAGAAAAATATGGGCTTAGCACATATTTCCCAATATGCCACACTAGTGTGTTAACGAGAGCTTTATTATTTTTTTTTAAATAACAGCTGAAGACATCTTTATAAAAGTCAATTCAAGTTTTTTTCTAATTAAGAAACACTGTTTTTGATAGGCAAAATAAAATGTCAGCGGTAATGAATATTTCTTTAAGATGACTTGGAATTTTAACTCAAAGTTAGGATGAAAAGGATGTTTGTGTTTGAGTGGATGAATCAAGAGTGTGTGTATCCACAAAGCTACATGAACCATCAGTATAGATAGTCATTACCTTCATCCACGTTGATAGAGCATAGGTACTAATGGATCTGCTTGTAGCGCAGTGAAATTGATTCTGCTAACCAGTAATTAAGTGGATACAAGCAAGTTTCATAACTCCTAAAAGGATCATTAAAGTTAATACATCTTTATTAGCATGTTCCACGATTACTGTCCCCAGTTAATTGGCACACATGCAGTACTTTGATAAAGACACGTCTAATTATGTTATGTGGAACGTGTTAGACATTTTTCAGATAGGACCATTGGCAAACATAGACTCTCACATTTAACATTTACTAATTTAATACTTTCAAACACACCAGGGAGTGATGACAAGCACGTTTCAGGTTTCATGTTTTGGTCTTCATGACAAAAAACCAACAGCTGTTTTTTGTAGAATATACAACCTCTAGAGATGTGTTCACCTGAGTCCCATAGTTTTGAGACAAGTTCAAAATCGACAGGGTCTGTGTCCGAGCTGAAAATCTTCCATAGGGAACCATTCATCTGTAAGATGAACACATCTCCGCGATGATAGAAGCTGACCATGTCCTTGGATATTCCTTCCATAGATGATTCACTTATGTGACTTCTTTTTGTTTCTGTGTTATAGCAATGTGCTGTAACCATATCATTTTGTAAGTAAAAAACAAGAATATATTGCTGAAATCTGACGAGGCAATCTCCACGTGAAGCAATCTTACAACATCCTAGCCATGATTTGTCATTTCCAGAATTGGGGTAGCAGCGTCCAATATAATCTAATATATTCAAACAATATATATTACAACCATGTGTTACTGATGCCAAAATGTTCATAAATTTTTCATCCCTTGTAAAAGTTACAGATCCCCAAGATTCATTTTTTAAAAACACACAAACTTTTTTTTTGTTCATTCTGTTTGAATAATATAAATAAATTTCATTATCAAAAACTGATATTGTTGAATGATCAACATAATCATCGGGACATTTTGCAAACTGATGAACGGAACCGCTGTTCAGATTGTAGGCCATGAAATTGTTATCGGAAATAAAGACCATGACATGTTT
This sequence comes from Ariolimax columbianus, assembly GCA_036924085.1. NCBI lineage: Eukaryota > Metazoa > Mollusca > Gastropoda > Stylommatophora > Arionidae > Ariolimax > Ariolimax columbianus. Next base: position 97,626,016 of record JAVGWX010000004.1, on the reverse strand, counting down.
CATGACATTTGGCACTCTATGAACAGCTGCTTCAGGCCAGGTATCATGACGACGTTCCACACACACAGTATACATCAGAGCATCACATATCTGTTTGTGAGTCTTACTACAGGACAATATTAACTTATTATTATTCAAGAGACTCTCCAAATAGCCTGTGCTTATTACAAAAAGTCTACAAGCAGAAATCAGCTTAAACATATGTTGTTTTCTGTCTCCTTTCTCACTTTGAACCTCTTCTAGCCTATCACTCATTCCGTTGTCTTGAGAAAATGTCAAGGAAACATCAATATCCATGTTTTTGTTCCTGGTACTTTCAATATCCACATTCTTGCAATTGGTACCTTCAATATCCACATTCTTGCCATTGGTACCTTCAATATCCACATTCTTGCCATTGGTACCTTCAATATCCACATTCTTGCAATTGGTACCTTCAATGTCCATATTATTTTTGTTGGTGTCATCAATTTTCCCTTTTTTCTTGCGAATATTAGAATCAGTATCGTTAGTATCCCTTTGTAAACACTGTGTAGCATTCTCTTTGTATTCCACCCATTTTATGACAGTATCTAAAACCACATCTTCAGAGTTTTCTGTCAGATAATCACTTTCAATAATCCTGTAAAAATCATTATATGAGAATTGAAGAAGGTTTTCTGAGTTCCTAAACTGCTCGAAGTTCCGTGAAATAAAATCTAAAGAACTGACCACCACATTTTCTGCCAAATACATGTGAGCATGTCTGAGAATATCAAAGCTGTTGTCCACTGACACATTTTCTATTGCAAAATTCTCACATTCCTCAGTTAAGTATCTGATCTGTAGCTGTTCTGTAGCTGACCACACATCTAAAACATTCTCTGTAGTTAGCCCATCAATGCCCATGTACAGAGACTTGAGAATTGTATCAAATGTACCTCTGGTCATTTCACCTAGTTTAACACAGTTCTCGTGACATTCCTTCATTTGTGACCTGAAGAGTCCCTGGAAAAAGCCTGAACAGGCACTAAGGATGAAGCGATGACACTGGAAGGATGTGTTCTCAACCACAACAGTGAAGTCACTGAAATCATTTCCCTTCCACAAGTCTCCCAAAGACTTCTGGAGACCACAGGCCAGTGTTGGCTTGACTCCCATCATCTGTGATAGTGTGTGAGCTACCAGTGGTTGGCTGGAGAAAATAAGAAAAACATAAAAACAATATTAGACTTTTGTTAGAATAGGATATTCCGGCTCTCACCAACCTTTTATTCTCTCTTCTTCTTCTTCGATCGCTGGATACAGCGATATACGTTGCACTGTGTTACTTGTTAAGCCTGTGGCCCAGTGCATCCGATTTCAACAGGCGTTTCTGTAGGGATGCCCGCCTTAGCCTTCGGCTGTCCCCAGCAGTTGTTTTTGATCAGAGTTGTCTCTCTTAGGGAAGTTGTCTTGCAGGACTATCGAGTCTTCCCCACTCGTATCTATAGGGTGTGGCGATGGTATGGTATGATGGATTTTGTACTAGTTTGTACTATGCCAGAAGAGAGGCAGTCCAGTCTGTCTGTATCCCAGGATCGTCACATCCTTCCAGAAACGTAGCCTGTGCATGTGAGTGAGGTATCTCTTTGCACCCTTTATTTTCTCGGCTCATCTGCAGTGATGGCACGCCTAGCATTCTCCGCCACCTGGGAGGTTGTCACAACAGGGCAGAGGTGCAATGTCTGCTGGACTATATCTCTTCTGCGTCCATTTGGATGACTGATAGCAGACAGGGGTAAAGAGCGAGGCAGGAGTGCTTTAACCAGGGGACAAGCCTGGCCATGGCACTGAGATGTTGTTCGCCTGGTGTGCGGGCATATCTCATGGTCAGGGGCTGAGTCTCAACAGTTCACAGTGAGGTGGCTGCTCTACTGCTTATGACTCCCCGACAGAGAACTAAGTCTTCTACTAGTGGTTTCAAGTCTCATTGCCGTATGGGGTGAATATCGGATAGCTTCCCGCCCGCTTTGATCAGCGGACGGCATATGCCTCTTTCTGCGGCTCGACCGGGTCGGGCTGAGACGCGAGCCCCAGGTCCCAATCCTATCATTGTCTCCCATTGCAGTGGTGCTGAGATTTTGGGCGGGATTCCGGCTTAGAGGCGTTCGGCCGTAATCCCTCACATGGTAGCCTCGCGCCATTGGCTTATCAGCCTAGCACGTGGACCAAATGTCTGCGACTCCTCTCAAATTGAGCAGGATTGTCATAGCAACGCCCTGTCATTTGTAGGATAAAACTGACCTGTCTTCCGTGGGTCTAATACCAGCACCCGTTCACTATTAGACCCAACGAATAAATTGAGGGCTTTTTAGTCAGTCAATGACTGAGTGTCTGAGACCTGCGGTTCCTCTAGGGTTAAGCAGGATTACCGTAGCAACTCTCTTTCATTAAGAGGGCAAGCTGACCTGTCTTCCGTGGGTCTAATTCCAGCACACGTTCCTTATTAGACCCAACAAAAATGCTCTTAGCCTGTCAGTCATTTTACAGTGTTGGCGTGTTGAGTCAAATTACGCCGCAGGCTCCACTCCTGTTGGTGCCCTTCCATCAATTCCTTTATCGAACACTGGATGCGAGACTATCAAGCCACCAAAAGCCTAGCCCCAGATTTTCGAGGGTCTAATTCCAGCTCACGTTCCCTATTAGACCCAGCAAAAGTGCTCTCGGCCTGTCAATCATTTCAGTGTTGGCGTGTTGAGTAAAATTAAGCCGCAGGCTCCACTCCTGGTGGTGCCCTTCCGTCAATTCCTTTAAGTTTCAGCTTTGCAACCATACTTCCCCCGGAACCCAAACACTTTGGTTTCCCGGAAGCTGCCCGCAGAGTCATCGAAGCAACTCCTGTGGATCGCTATTCGGCATCGTTTATGGTTAGAACTACGACGGTATCTGATCGTCTTCGCGCCTCTGACTTTCGTTCTTGATTAATGAAAACATTCTTGACAAATGCTTTCGCAGTAGCTCGTCTTGCGGCGATTCAAGAATTTCACCTCTAACGACGCAATACGTATGCCCCCGTTTGTTCCTGTTAATCATTTTAATCTCTCTAATAACCTTCTTCTCAAAGGTAAAATATCTATCTATCAAAGACAGCCACAAATATCACACCGACACATACGATAAGGAGTACTCGTCAAACTCTCCCTCCTCGCGAGGCAGTGGAGTATAGGGTTCCCTCTCTGGATCCCACATGGACCTTGGTCAACACACCCTCCGTCCAGGCAACACAGTTGCGCACAAAGTATGAGACTAAAGATAGGCCTAAAATAGGGTGCTATAGAGGATGTATACAAAGGGGAGAGTTTAGGTCAGAGAAGTGGGAATTAAGTAGTGGAAAACCAAACATTAAAATGATGCAGCAAAAACAAAAAGTGGAAAAACAACAAAATTGCAAACTTAAATGTTTTTATGCAAATGTGAGAAGCATTGTAAATAAAAGAGAAGAATTGGAACTGTATGTAGAGGAAGAAAAACCAGATATAATAGGGTTAACAGAATCATGGGCATATGAGGACATTGCAGATGGTGAATTTGAAATAGAGGGATATACAATGTTAAGGAAAGATAGGGTAGTTGGAGACAAGGCTAAGGGGGGTGGTGTTTTATTATACTGTATAAATTCTGTTAATATAACTAGCAGAGAGGATTTATCATGTGGTAACAAAAATGAAAGTGTTTGGGGTGAAAAAACAGTGATTGGAGTATGCTATAGATGTCCATCAAATCAAAAGGAGGAAGATGAGGAGCTGATTAGTAGCATAGTAAAGGCAAGTGATAGGAATTTATTATTAATGGGGGATTTCAACTTTCCAGAAATAAAATGGGATATGGCAGAAGCACTTGTAGAGTCAAAACCTTTTGTTTAGTGCATAACTGAAAATATTTTAATTCAACATGTAGTAGCAGCCACCAGAGGCAAAAACATACTCGACCTAGTTTTTACTACAGAGGAAAATATGTTTGAAAACGTTACCGTAGGGGAACTGTTTGGCTCAAGTGACCATCAAATCATCCGATGGGATCTTATTGCAGGGAAAGAAGTGAACATAAACACGCGAACATATGACTACTCTAAGACAGATGTTAAGAGGATGAAAGAGGCAGCAAACCACATAATCTGGGAAGATATTGTCAGAGTAACAGATGTTGAACAGGAGTGGGTGAGTTTTAAAGCAGTTCTCGAAACGCTAAAAGAGGAATGTGTTCCATATAGGGAAGTAAACCCCAAGCGTAAAAAGTGGATCACTAAAATTGTAGTTAAATGTAGAAGAGCTAAAAATAAAGCATGGAAAAAATATATAGAGGCAGGTAAATCAAAAGAAACATATTTAAAATATTTGGACAAGCAGAACATATCTCAGAAAGCAAATAAAACAGCAAAAATAGACTTCGAAAAGAAACTTGCTCAGAGGATCAAGGCTGATAGTAAAAGCTTCTTCTCTTATGTTAGAAATAAACAAAGATCAAAGGACAAAGTAGGCCCTCTCATAGACAGCACAGGAAAAAAAACAAGTGAAAATAGGGAGGCAGCAAATCTACTCAATCACTACTTTGGCACAGTGTACACAAAAGAGGACTGCTCCAAGATCCCAGAGCCTGTAGATATTTTTCAAAGAGACATGGATACAGCAGGATTAGGATCAATCTGTATTACAGAGGAAATGGTTTTTACAAAATTGGAGGGGTTGAAAGTGGATAAATGTCCAGGTCAAGATGGTATTCATCCAAAATTGCTGTTTGAAATTAGAGACCAATTAGCAAAACCATTGGCTATATTATGTTCTCAATCACTTGCACAAGGGATTGTTCCACGGGATTGGAAAGATGCGGGAGTGATCCCCTTATTCAAAAAGGGCAAAAAGGCAGATCCAGCAAACTATAGACCTGTGAGCTTAACGAGCATTGTCTGTAAATTGTTAGAGTCAATAATCAAAGAAAACATTGTAATGCATTTAGACAAATTTAATCTAATTAGAAATAGTCAGCATGGGTTTACCAGAGGGAGATCATGCTTAACAAATCTATTAGAATTCATGGAGGAGGTTACCAAAATGTTAGATAAAGGGGAGCCAGTGGATGTTATTTATCTGGATTTTGCAAAGGCATTTGATAGAGTACCTCATCAAAGATTATTTCGAAAATTAAAATCACATGGAATAGGTGGGGAAGTTGCCAAAAGGATTGAAAATTGGTTAATGGGAAGAAGGCAAAGGGTGGGTATAAATAAGGAGTACTCTGAGTGGTGTGAAGTGAAAAGTGGAGTGCCACAGGGCTCGGTTTTGGGACCAATTTTATTCTTGATATAAATAAATGATTTGGACATAGGTATGGGATCCATTATTGCAAAATTTGCTGATGACACAAAACTATGCAGTAGTGTCTCATCTAAAGCAGAAGTAGATATATTGAGGTCGGATTTAGATAAAATTCGAGAATGGTCTGTAATCTGGCAAATGGAGTTTAATGTAGATAAATGTACAGTCATCCACATGGGTAGATCCAATATGGAACATAATTACAGAATGGGAGAGAACAATATTAGAAACATAGATAAAGAAAGGGACTTAGGGGTTATAATAGATCATACATGTAAGGTGAGGGAGCAAGTTCAGGTAGCAGTAAAAAAGGCAAATGCAATGTTAGGGATGATAAAAAGAAATATTAAACATAGGAGCAAGGAAGTGATAGTCAAACTGTATAAAGCATTAGTTAGACCTAGATTGGAGTACTGTGTACAGGTGTGGAGTCCTTATCAGAGAGGGGATATAGACATGCTGGAGAGAATACAAAAAATCAGCGACAAAGCTGATAGTGGGATTCCAGAATTACAGTTATGAAGAAAGATTTAAAAGAACTGGCCTTTAGTGTCTAGAAGAGAGAAGAATTCGTGGTGACTTAATACAGGTGTATAAGATGATCAGAGGAATGCATAAAGTGGACTATAACAAGTTTTTTAAAGTACAACCACCAACAAGAACAAGAGGGCACAGCTATAAGTTGACTAAGGAGAGGTCCAGATTAGATATTAGGAAGTATTTCTTTAGCCAGAGAGTTCTGAATGTTTGGAATGGTGAGGTGGTGGAGGCTGGGACGATTAATGCATTTAAAAATAAATTGGATGCGTACAGCTTGTAGAGCAATGTGATGTAAATGGAACTGGTTGTATACAGACTCTGCAGAGTCTTCTAAACCAGTATAAAGACGTTAAGTTAAGTTAAGTAACACACACACAAATATATATATGCATATTCTGTTTCTGTTTCTAAGAATCGACGTCACTGCACTCCGGGCATACCCATAGGTACTCAGTTTCTCTCATCAAATGGCGTACGGTATGGATGCTAATGGTCCCTGTAGCTCGCTGGTTGTACACTCTCCTGCGCCCCACTCCGCTCGAACCTCGTTTAATGTCGGAACTTTGCAGTCTGTAGATTGCTGCTTCATCTATTGCGGTGTCCTGATCCAGCAGGCGGTTATTGATTGTTTTCAAAATGTACCTTCTGTCCATCACCAATGTGCCCTTGATGGGAGCCAGTGAAGCCAAGATGTAAGCTCTTTCAGTGCCCTGAACCCTGCATATGCAGGACAGTAGATCCAGGTCAGCGCCTGGAGGTTTGAGGCCTCAACAGCAGATATCCACTCGTACCTAAACCATCCATTCTGTACTTTCTGATGTACGGCTTGCACGTCTGTCACTATGACTGCCTTTGTTATAGCAGTCTCAGATATCCATTTCAGTGCTGAGGTCACTGCTTCCCATTCTCATACTGGAGGTTGTTCACATATATGCCCTACTGCGCTCAGCAACGACCTCTCCTCTCACTCTAGCCGAGAAACCCCAGCCTAATGTCCCCCTGCGCACGACTGATCCACCGGTGTATGGCACTCTCCTGGGTGTTCTCAGTTATCAGCTAATTTACCTCGTGCTCCGCTCTCTCGTTGCTCCGTTCTCTGCATTCCTTGTCTAACGTTATGATGACTCTCTGGTACTCTATCATTCTATCCCCAGTGTGGACCCATTCTTCCCCTTTGGCTATCGTCTCAGCTGGAGTGACGTGTCCGATTGTTGTCGCAGCCTGTGCCATCCATGACGACCCTCTCTTGATTCATGATGTCTGAGATACTACTGTGCAGAGGGTGTCGAGTGTCTGTGGTGACACGCATGTAGGCTTTGACTTGTGCCATTTTATGTCTGGATGTCACCGATAACAATCCCAACATGTACCGCATTATCACAATCGGGGTATCTCTAGCGCAGCCCAGAACCAGACGCATACCTTCATTCTGGATGCGGTTCAACCTTTCACACTGTGTTCTTGATAGTGTGAGGATGCCTAGTCCGTAATCGATGACAGACAACACGACCTGACGAAATAGGATGAACAGGAGGCGTTGTTCCAAGTCGGCAGCAGCCATGGTTTTGAGTGCTCCTAACCCTCTCTTGCATCTTTGTACGATGTGGTCAACGTGGCAGTTATAGGAAAGACTGCGATCAAAACTCACTCCGAGGTATTTCAACCTGTCACACCTGTCAATGGTGCAACCATCAAAAGTAATGCCCGGGAGTTCAGCCTTTACTATGGAATTATTCAAAGAGCACCACATCATGCAGGCCTTGTTTGGATTGATCTTGGAGCTTGAGTCGCCGCACCAATGTATGATTACTTGCAGGGTTTCCTGGATGTCTTTGACCAACTCTTGCCTGTTTGAGCCAGTCCGGTACGTTAGGATGTCATCGGCAAATGTCAATGTTCGCCCTGTCCCTGTGGGTTGAATATTGGCCACTTTTACTGTGTAAATGTTGAACAGCACCGGTGAGAGCGGAGACCCTTGAGGCAGTCCTGGACATATTCGCCTCGGTTCTGATGTCCACGATCCGACGCGTAGCGCAACTGCTCTTTCCATCAGGGCAACTGATATCCAACTAACCAGCCCCGGGCTTAAACCACACTGCTGCATACAGGTAATTAAAGTCCCAAAATCGACACCGTTGTATGCGTCTTCTAGGTCGAGTGCCACCGCGACTGTTTCTTGCTTTGACTGGAACCCCCCGTACACATCATACGCGAAAGTTTCAGCGTTAGCCCAGGTCTCCTTCGCTGTTCTATAGCTGCCCAGCGTATCGGGTAGAATCTTCTCCCGTTCAATGTAGGCCAATATTTTCCTGGCCCTATCTTCTCGAGCAATTTGCCATATTCATTTTGTATGGTGATTTTTCGATAGCTGCCGAGAAGCGTGGAGTCCTTACCAGGTTTAGCCAGTGGACACAGATACCTATGAAGACAGTCCTCAGGCACATATGCCTTCTCTATAGTGTGGTTGAACTCCTTCACCATATTTCTTATCTCTGTCTCATCCAACTGCTTGATGTGGCAATACTGTACTCCATCAGGACCTGCAGCAGTGTTTTCGCTTGTACGTAGGCTATTTACGACCTCCGCCTCGGTGATAAGGTCTACATAAGCCTCTTCCCTGATGGCTGCGTCCAAGATGCCTTTACGAGTTATATATATATATATATATATATATATATATTTATATATATATATATTAATATAAATATAAATATATGTATATATATATTTATATATAATATATGAAAAAATGTATATATATTATATTAGCATAGGATCTATTACCAATAAGAGATCAAGTAGCATTATTCAGAAAGTGAACAAGCTACTGCAGCCTGAAATATCTTCAATCCAAATGATTACGCAATTAAAGAGGATAAGCAAACAGTAAAGCCTGTTCTCCAAGTCTGCCAACTCCACATGAGGAACAACAACAGCAAAGTTCTCCACAATTCATTTGAGGAATTTACAGTAGGTTGAAAAGAGAAGACTCAGACACACAGTCAATTTCATAAGACAAATAGTTGTGAAGGGGGTGGGGCAGTTGTCTCGAAGTAAGGTGTTTGCCTGTGATTAATGAATTCGGGTTCAATCGGGTGCTGGAGGTCGCAGGTTCTAACTCAGATGGAGACAGGTATTTTTTCACATGGGTCATCTGGTAAAAATGTTCCCTTATCTCTGAGTAGTGAGATGAGACACCCGTATGCACTGTATTAAAAATACTCGCACAATAAAAATCACTTGTCAGTTGGAAATAGAAAAGAGTAAGCTTAACAGTTCCTGTTCGGGTAAATTCTAGTTCAAAATCTGCTCAAATTATTCTAGGGATTCTCGCCCCACAGAGAATATGCCGCTAAAAAGGGACTGTGCGCTATACATCAGGTCTCGGTTATGTGGATAGCGGAGCAGCATATATGGCACCTGACAGACTGCTGGTCTACCTTGCTTTAATTTACGCTTCCAACACTACCAGTCCCCCCCAAAAATAGGCCATCGTATATTCAAGGGGCACCTGACGCACCTGGTTCGAATCCTGCTTGTATCCATTTTGGCAGACACGGTTTTTTTTCTGCTACTCCCCGTACGGAAAGTCATGGTAACCTTCCGTACTGTTCACTTGCCAAGAAACTTATAACAGCCTAGGTTGGCGGTCGTAAGAAGCAACGTTCTGCAAAGGAAATGCTACTTACTTTCACCAACCTAACGATTGGTAACAGATACTGGGATTGACCTGCCAAAAAATTATGAAAGAAAGTAGGTCGCATCTCCCCGTGACGTATAACGACACCAGTGGACTGAAAATAGATAGCTAGAATAGTTGCGATTATTTTATTTCAGAGGTGTCCATCTTTCTTTCATGTTACGAAAACGCATATAAACTTTACTCACGGTCGCCCTGCTTCAATATATATTCAAAGGTTGTGTCACCCGGCTAAAAAGTCAATACCCGCTAGCTTTATAATGTGGGTTCCAAAAGGCCACTCTTACCTTCTGAACCCTTTTTTTTTTTTTTGCCTCCCAGTCTGCACCGCCTGTCTTGCATATTACGCTCCCTATGTATGTGAAGTTCTCTATATCAGTGTTCCCCAACTGCCGTTCCGCAGAAATTTTCTGCCTGTCCGTGAAAAAAGTTATCAAGACTTAACCCCCTTAACTGCGGAGTTCGCCTTGAGGTGAAGTTAAGTTATTCTATTAAATTGTTGGTGGTATATTCGACTACTGATATGGTATGAGAAGACTTATTCAGCCGCATCAGCAATCACAACCAAACAGAGAAACCGAAGGGATGTCATTACAGCGTTTCGTCTCTCGGCAAACAACGCTACAGCCACGGTTGTCAAATATTCTAGCAAAGAAGATGTAACAGATTTTGCACTAACTTTATTTGAATGAAATATTGAAATTAGCATACTTCGGCCAAATCAAACGTCACAATGGCTTAGAAAAACAACGATACTGGAGCGTATAGTACCAGGCAAAAGAGACATTACACAGACTCTGGGATTGATAGTGGCAGAGGCGGGAGAGATGGCCAGGGATCGAGTCTCTTGCAGATAGCCTGTCATAAGAGCGGCGTTCTGCAAAGGACATGCTACATGATGATTGTTTTCGCAACTGTTCTATAATTAGCATTTTTATTTACTGCTCGACTTCTGATTATTTTAAATAACTATATAATTTTCATTTAATAATATTAGATTTAGAAACGAATACATAAAATAATATATAAATGTATAAATGTCTGCGCTGTCCGCGAATATTTGTGTTTATATTCATCGGTTCGCAGGTGTAAAAAGGTTGGGAAACACTACTCTACGTCATCCAATGGTGTTCCTCCTAGTTTGAAAGAAGTCATCATCATCATGTAGCTTGTTCTTTGCAGAACATCGCTCTCATGACAGCCTGTCTGTAGGAAACTCAGTCTTCCGGCCTGCTCCAAAGTCAAATCCAGCGTCAAATCAGCGTGTGCTGAGTCCATCATCTTCTCGGTCGACCTCTGCCTCGTTATCCAGTGGCCATGCCCTCCATAACCAATCTATCCAGTCCGTTGTGTCGTTTGAACTGACCAATAAACCTCAGTGTTCGGGTCATTACATCATTTATCAGTCAATTCTCCTCTACATTCGGGTCTTGCCGGATGGATTTGTTTGTTTCTTTCTTTGTCCATGGGATTTTCAGGACTCTTCTGTAGCACTGTGTTTCAAAAGCACCGATCTTCGCTCTTAGTGCTTTTGTAATCGTCCATGTTTCACATTCATAGGTTGCCACATGAAAAATGCATGTTCTTACCATCTTTAATTTTAGTTTATTATTTATATTATGCCATAGGTTCTGCATACCCCTTAGCTTATGTACGATAGAAGTAGTTTTGTTAACCTAAACGATATAATATTGGTAATATCTCATTACCCATGCACTTGTAAATGCTAGAAGCACTGACAGTTATGTTGGCCATCTATCTTAATCAACAGACTACATTCTTGGCTAAACTGCAGACATGAAATATCATGACATATTTTAAACAAGTCACTCTATGTCGTTCTGGAATCGTATATTCGAATTCTATTCAAGAAGGTTGCTTATTTAGTTTGAGACACTATATCTGGCGTCAAGTTCAATAGTAATCAGTCTACTCACTACTACTACTTCTCTGCCCCCTTGTGATAATAAGCGGCATATGGAGCTTACACAGACTGTCTCGGACCAAGTGTTTTAAGTTGACTATTGTAGACCCGTGCTTCTGTATGAGTTATGTTATGTCCTCTATCTACCAATCTTCACGTAATCTTCCTGGTATATTGTCACAAGATCTTCTTGTGGTACACACTCGCAATGGTAGTTGATCATGGTGCATGTTGAGCCTAATATCTTTTTCATTATAGCCATTCTGTTCTTAGCTTTGTTAGATGCTTTTTGGATTTTTTGTTTTTTTGCATGGTCGCCTTGGGTTTATTGTTGTTTCTAGATACGTTGAACTTATGTCTAGGAGGAGAGTTTTATCACATACTTTTAGGATTACTTTTCTGAGTTTATGACAAGATTTTGTAAGTGGTTTTTGTTTCGTTGATGGCGATTTGTCATTTCTTTGTCCATGTTCATATTTTACATTGGGTTTCGCATTTGGTTTCTGGCGACAGGTGTAGATTCTTCAGATGTCGATAGCGCTAAGTAACCTGTGTATAGTGAACTGTGTACTCTTTTAGGGGATGTATGTGACTATACCATTGCTGACCATGAAAATGATAATTGATATATATGAGGAACAGTACAGGTGTGAGTATTCCCATGGAACTCGTTCCATTTTCATTTTGTTGTTGCTGAGGGCTCCTTGCAGTTGTACACTTGTACTGTTATTCAAGCAATCCCTGGTACATTTGTAGATGTTTACACCCATTTGCAGAAATTTCTTATCAAAAGCTTGTTCTAGATCTAAATATATATGTCACTTGATCTTCGGTCGATCTGTTTCTACAGAAGCATGACTGCTGGAGATACGTTTTTCGATTCCATGTGCTAGGCTATTCTAGTGTTAACAATTCATTTCATTAGTTGCTTCACATAGCTGAGTAGACTAATAAGTCCGTGGCGGCCTGGCTTCAAGATATCCTTCACGTGGTTAAAGATGAGAATGGCCCTAGAGCCCTTCCATATGGGCGATAGGGGAGGAGAAGACACATAGCAGTTCCTTGTTTCCAACTTGTGTTAAAGATGTGTAGCAAATTGTCTTTTCATATTTCTCCCATATTAGAGAATATTTCATTAGTGAAGTCCTTTCTTGGTTTTTTTATTTTCTTGAGTTTACTAATTGATGATTATATCTTGGTGGTATTTATGATCAGATTATTGTCCACCATCTGACCTTTCCTGTGGCGGGTGTTGGTGGACTGGCACTAACGTTCTGTACTTGTGTGACAGACTTCTACCAATCTGCTTTACTTTAGTTACTTCTGGGCAATGGTTTGTGGTCTGATGAAATGTTTACAGTTTTATGGTAAGTTTTATCGGTCTGCGGTCACTTTCTATTAGAGATGCGAGTAATTTTTGTGGATTTTTTTTTATTAGGTCACCAGTGGTAACATAATAATGATGACTAGCACTTCATCCCCTATGACAATATTTCTATAGACATATCTCCACCTCACCTAATATTATGAAGTCAGGCAAAGGGCCATCACTACAGCTAGTCTCTTTAAATGGCCCAGTTTTATTAGCAATGGTTCCACACGACGAGGTTTGAAATTCCACACATTACCCTCCTTAGGCTAAGAAAAGGCTGTCAAACTTGTCCATGTCAGTAACAATGGACACTACAATTGGTTCCATCTACTGTTGTCTCTTAGTGGCTCATTTGGTCCCCCTTCCCCTGATGTTCTACCCATACATCGATGTCTCTATATGTTTTACCAAGATGTTTGAGGCTGGCCTCTATAATTTCATTTACTTTGTCAATAATTGCCATCCATCGATACACTTCACCTCTAGTATCTCACTTTCAGCAGTAAACTTTCTTGACATCACTGTCTCTTTCTGTCCTTCTGGTCCCACCACAGTCTTCGACACCACACATCACCTCACCATCATTAGTTGCACATCGCAAGCGATGATGACGACACCATCAGACGGTTTTGTCTTGATGATGTAACTTGCGCTGTATTTAGATTATTGTGAGGAAGACAATGCGCTGTCAACAACCTCGCTCTCTGATTTAGAATTGCATTAGGCCAGTGGCAAGATGATTAGTCGAGACGACTGGGAGTAATTCAGGATGCAGGCACTCTAGTACCACCTCCTTTGAGACCAGGGTTCGCTTGAAACCTGTTGGTATCGAACCTTCGCCGTCTCTGTTCATCGCTTTGAGAGGCGAGTACCTTACCTCTAGACCACAGCGAGATCCTTCTCACCATCGATCTTGCCATAACTCACTCGTTTTTTCAGCTGCTACGCTTTCGTCGTGTAACAGTTCCAGTCGGAGCATGAGCGTTTAGGGCAGGGGTAATGGGGTCGGCGACTCTGAGAACAAAGGTACCTGAATGTGTGCCAAGGTCACTCTCCGTCTCGACACTATGCCAAGGTCACTCACCATCTTGATACTAATTCAACAAAGGAAAACGGGGTTGGGGAAGGTGTCTAGACAGGTAAGAGGCTAGGTGCTGACTACTGGCGTTCCGATTTGGGTAGTGTGGGATGAGTGACAGGAGTTAGAGTGATGCGTTCCAATAGCAGCTGAATGGCTGGGTCAAGACATCCCACAGACTGGCCATTGGATAGCTCTGATACTGCTTGAGACTATATAATACTAGACACAATTTAACTCAAGAGACTGGTCATGGAGAGAGAGAGAGAGAGAGAGAGAGAGAGAGAGAGAGAGAGAGAGAGAGAAACAGAATTTAGCTAGGAGTCTGTTTAGCTCACCGACTTATTAGAAGAGCGATTGATAGGCTGTTTTTACGAATGTGTGAGAACAGGGTTGCTGAACCAGCATAAGCCTTTGAGTCTTGGCCAGTCGCTCTATAAGGTGTGTGTTGGGCGCCCTGTGTCTAAGAGAGATCTAGATGTGTGTGGTGTGTGTAGACACAGAGGGACGATGTATGTTCCAGAGCGTGTGTATACGCAGATCGATTGAGTGTGTGATCATATGTGAGTATAAGTTGAATATATTGAATGTATTATGTCCAGATCACCCGCTGAGGGGATCTGCGTATCACAGAATACGAACGTTAAGACGAGTTTTTGAGAGTGCAGATAAGGGAAGGGGACTGTGCGGTTATAACTGGATTGGATTAGTTGAGAGCAACATCAATAGCTGATGCTTATTAACTCCATGTATCTATTTAGATAACTTGTATTTCTTGTACTGTTTGTAATTTCATTGCACTCACTTTAATAGTTGTAAGAGTATGATATAATAAATATGCCACCTGCTGCGTGCTATGTTATTTGCTGTGTATGGTCGGGAATGATATGGATGAGTGTGGTAAGTGTAAACCTGGATTCTGCTACAGTCGCCTATGCAAGAAAGACGAAGATTTTCTCCATAACATCCCTGCGATGCGTGCATTTGTTCGTAAGAGTCTCTGTCCTACAGCGTGTCATCCTACCAAAACCGTCCCACAGCTGACCACGTGAAACTGGTTCTTACCTTTCATCTTTACACCTCCTCTGTCAATGAGAGCTTGTTATGTCATCTTATATCCTTCCATACGTGCGGTATTTCCGGATTCTCCTCTTGTAGCTTAGAGAGATGACAGAGCCTTGCGTGACCTGTTGAACAGAAGCCGACTCAAAACTCATCTTCTCCCAGTCAGTTTTGGAGATAAAAGAGGGGTTCACCTGCAGGTCACATAACCTAACCCACACTATAATTTGCAACAATTGCAACATGGACCACATCATGGAGACTGACCTTGAACTCCGTGCCCGCTTCCGCAACCACCACAACATTTTCAATAATCCAGGCTGCCCTATCGCGAACTAGTTCAAAAGTCATGGACACCAATACACGATACCATCAGAGTCCCTGGCATCGTCTTCTGCTCCTTCGATGATCGACACTGGTTTGATAATAGTTGGATATACCCTTCCTTATGGGATGCCCCGAACACTAATGGTTTGCATACATTACCCGGTACACACGTTTGAGTAAGCTTCTCTTCTCATTCCTTTCTTTCTTTCCAGTTCATGTTTCTTTCTCTATGTATCTCTTTCTTATTTTTATTCTTTATTTAACCCTCCCCCCCCCCCTCCCCCCACTATCTGTACCTCTTATATGTGTTTGGTTTTTGTGTGATTTGTTTATGCATTCGTCTATTTTTAGTCCGCGTGCAAAATTGCTAGTCTCAAAGAATATCATAATAGAGCTGAGAAAAAGAATATTTGCCGCTCATATATTTACCAAAATGCACTACATAGGACTGAAACACCGACTAGCAAAAAAGGATGAAAAAAGCTTGGAAGCATTTGAAATGTGCTTCTACAGTAGAATGGAAAGAGGGATCAAGATGCTGACCAGTCCCTGAGCTGCAGCGGTCAGCGACCCATAGCTGACTGCTAGCGTCAGGGTCAGCGAACCAGAGTTGCCAAGACCCTTCTACAACTCCATGCGGTGATCCTGGATAACAGGCTGCAACAGAGCGACTGGCTAAGGAGAAGGGATCGAAGAGGGAATGCTATCCCGGTACTCAAAAAATGTCCATGACATTACCATTTGTTATTAATTATAAAGTTGAATTACACTCATAACAAAATTAAAAAATATAACAAAATATGTAATTAGATGTACATGAAAATATTTTAAGAATTTTGTCAGCTCTTTATCACTCATATAGTTTATAAATTGTATAAGTTATATAACTCTCAGATTTTTTTAAATGAATTATATTAGTTTTATGACACAAACGTATTTTATTAATTATAGTTTATGACAGAAGAAAAACAAGAAAATATCGCAACTTATGAAATGTGAAGCCTATGACAAGCAGCGAATGTCACTATAGAATGCAGAGGAAGAAATTCAGCATAAAATCGTAACACCATTCATGGCATTTACAATCAGACAGAGAATTCAATTGTTTTGACATCTGACAAGAATTTCCCCAAACCTACCAGGCAATCAAGCTTATAACACTACACAACAGGAGCAAGATGAAGAGAAATATGAATGGCGGTGACACCACAGAGGAATGGATTGAAAATAATATTCACACATGCGGCAATTATGCTGCATTTCATACCTGACTTAAACCGCGTGAAACCAGTCCAAGATGGCGGTCAACGTACCGCTTAACTGCACCCCAGAATCCAGTCCAGGTTATCTCTACTCAAGGACATTCCTGCTCAGACTGAAACTGCCTGCCTCCTGCCCCCCTCAACCTGAGGTTACACGATACCTGTCCCAACCTCGTATTCTCAGCACAGCAAGGGCCATGCTGACCCGAAGGAGTACACAATCCAGAGTCCTCGGGGGCGGATAACAAACAAAAAACCCAAAAAACAGAGTCATAGAAATCCTGACACAAACATTGGCCCAACACACACTCCTCGCGTTCCTCCTCCCGTAGCAGCGGAGTATTCGACTCCATCTGGAGAGTCTATAGGGATTTTGGTCGACTCCCCATGCATGAAGAGCCTCAGCAGTTGGACATGGTAGTCGCCGTTCCATGCAACGGACCGGACTCCTATGCAACATTATTATTATATGGCCCACAAAAGGAGATTGGAACTCCTAGAAACATAAGTGGACAAATAATATGGTTCATGTTTTATCAATTGTCCAGTTATTTGACACTCAAATATTGTATGAATTATGTGACAGTTTTATAACACACATGTATATTATGTGTTATATGACAGTTTTATGACACATATATTTTATGTATTGTGATAGTTCCATGACACTCATATATGTGTTATGTGACAGTTCTATGGCACTCATATATTTGATGTTGCAGCTCTATCACACTCATATATTGTATGTGTTATGTGACAGTTCTATGGCACTGATATATTTAATTTATTTTGTGACTGGCGAGCATCCGAGCAGCAAAATGGTGGAACATTTCCTTCTCATTTCCATTATCAACGCAGTCAAGTCAACCCAGTTGTAAATGGGTATCTGGCTCAATGTTAGGTAATGAGGAAAAGAAATGAAAACCCATTCTAAAAAATGTGTTCGATAAAACCTCAACAGCAGTTTATACTACAGGATTTTACTTTTCTATCTGCCTATACCGTTACATATTGTGGCCATTTAGGACTACCTTTATCTTGCATCTGACACTAACATATTTTAAGAATTGTCAGATTCACTACTACTACTACACTAAGTAAGAAGGTACATCAATACACAGTTGGAGCCCTCTGAATATTAATCACAAGCCTTTAGTATTTAAATAGCCACTTTAAAAACTGTGTTTGATAGAGGTGATGCTGAGAAAGACAGTGTTCCAAGACCTCACCCAATGACAGCTTAATGGTTACCAACACCACCAAATGCAGAGTGTAGACCCTATACTACCGGGTAAGCGAGATGCCAACAAGGAAAAGGCTAGTTGCCAGAAACCCCAACGCTGCATCCATCTAGTAAGACATGGGAATGAATCTACCCACACATTTATTTATTGCCAAAATGAAAGCCAAAAAGGGAACCACGAGAAGACACAGAATGGGATGCTCTAAGGGCAAACCAGATGGACAGCAGACAGAAATGATAGCTTACATTTATCTTTTATAAAGCACTAATCTGATTTGCTTGACTGTATTGATTCCAGTTCAAGGACGAAAGAAGAGTTATCCAAGATGGATTGGAATTGAGAAAAAGGTTAGGACAAATAGAAAGAGGGTCCGCGAGTGCATTAAACAAGAGTGTGCATAACCAACATCCTAGAGGAACCATCAGCATACATGCTCTCTAACACCTCTCGAAATAACATGTGATTTATGTGTCTGTATATAGTTCTATACTATTGGTTGTACTATCAGACCTGCATTCTTGGCACTCTCATGTATGGAAGTGAGACTTGGGGCACTTACACTAAGCGGGAATGACTGCTCAACACCTATCACATTGGATATTGAATAGCAAGAGAGAGTGTCACATACTGTAGTCTTATAGCGAGCAAATACTCACAGCATGTACTCACTGTTGAATCAAAGACATCTTCGATGGTTGGGATATGTTTACCGCATGGAAGGTTAGAGGCTGCCAAACGATATGCTCTTTGGACAGTTGGCCATTGGAGCTAGAAGAATCAGTCATCCCACACTGCGATTCAAGAACATAGGCAAAAGGGAAATGAAGTCATGTGACATCCCATCCAAAGACTGGGAAACTATTGCTCAGGATCTAGCCGTTTGAAGACAGTCAGTTGGAAGGGGCACTGTGGGATCCTTGGAAATGTGGAAGCAGATAAGCTTGCAACAACCGGAAGTGGTGGCATGAAGTTTCGCCCTTAACAGAGCTATAAAGAAGCAAAGACACTCATCAAACGATCCATGGGGACGGAATGGAGAGACAAGCACAAAGAATACAATTCAGAAAATGACAGCATAGACAAACTTGGCAGATATAATAATAATTATAATAATGTTTGTTTAGGAGTCTGAGGCCCGTTGCATCGGTCGGTCCCATCCATGACCCACAGCTGTGGCGTGGTTCCAGGCCTCTTCTGTGCCTCCAGACAGTCGGGGTAAGACTTTTGGCACCGAGGAACGACTTGTGTAGTACAAACATACGGCACCCATTGCACAATAACACATCAGACCTCAAGAGAGGAATATCAGGGATGGGACAGGCAAATACAACAATTGGACATGTGGCTAAAGTTGAGACGATAGTTAAGTGAGAAGACTGGGTCCACACTGATGATACAATGGCAGACTATCAGTCATCATAACCCTAGACAGGGACTGCAGAGAGTTGTGTAACGGGAAAACAAAGCTTAACTGAACTTAACTTAACGTCTTTATACTGGTTTAGAAGACCATGCAGAGTCTGTATACAACCAGTTACATTTACATCACCTTGCTCTAAAAGCTATGTCGCTGGTATTTACCTTTCTACAATGTATCGCTAACGACTAGGCCCAGAGTTACTTGAGTGTTACTACAATTCAAATCAACCACCATCTTGAACTCACGGTTAACCAGCTGATAAATGATGACATGCAGTATAGTGATGCCATCATATATACCGATGTGCAACGCATACAGAACAGCAACTTCCAGCACATGAATTGAGATGGGAGTAGTGACTACAGCTCTGAGATGGCTATTTGAGACCTCTTTAACAGAAGCAGTCAACATGTCAGACTCCCAATCCTTACTTCAGAAGGTACAGAAGGTCTGGCTATGGTATAGTGGATGGCGGCTGTAGAGGGATCAAATCTGCAGGGACTGGTGTGGATCTACTTCCCATCATTCTGGGGTTCAGGTAAATGAAAGAGCTGATATCCTGGCTTCACAGGTACCAATTACGAGTACACTTGATATGGACAGGAGTGACATTTTGAAGCCTATCAATGACGATTTTGTTAGAAGATGACATTACAATAGATGAATCAGCATGTCACAGGTTGCAGATCTTTGATATCAAACAAGGTATGAGCAGACTGAGTGTAAGAGAGGACGCAACAGAAATGTGTGCACATAACGAGCTGCAGGAACCATCAGTATCTACATCCTGCACCATTTACTGAGATAGAATGAATACTTATACGTGTGACATGTGTGCAGTGAAGTTGGCTCCTAGAAACATAACAGAATTATTGTTTCTAACTAGTAAGCTTCCTGTCTCTTAAACACTCTAAATTATGCTTTTATGAGTCTTTGCCATCTGATAGTCCAAACATATACACATAAACTATATACATATATATGAGGGGCATTCAAATCAATGCTTGAATTTTTTTTTGTAAGTAGTCAAAATAAAATTTATTTTTCAATATAATGTCAACGTTTATGCACTTATCCCAGTGTTTAAGTAATGCTTGAAAAGCTTAAGCATAGAAAGATTTATCAGTATGTCTGAACCAATCCAGGACAGCCTGTTTCTCTTCATCATCAGTGCTGAAATGCTGACCTACCATGAATTCTTTTAGGGATTCAAACAGGTGGAAATCGCTTGGTGCGAAGTCTGGGGTGTAAGGTGGATGTGACAATACCTCCAAGCCGATTTGCCGCAGATAGCACATAAATTGGTGAGCCATAGGAGGTAGAGCGTTATCCTGCAGGAGCAGGACGCCTTTGTGATCAAACCAGGCCGTTTTTTTCATCAGGCAGATATGCACATCATTAAAAATGCATAAATACTGTTCACAGTTAATAGTAGCGCCATGGGGTAGAAAATAAACATGAATGATGCAAGTTTGTCCCAGAAAACACTTTACCTGCTCACGCATTTCTCCTAAATTATTTAGGTGGTGGTGATTGCATATGTTTCCACTGCTTGGATGCTCGTTTCGATTCAGAAGTATAATGATGCACCCAGGTTTCTTCACACGTAATGAAGCTATCCAAAAATTCATGCCCTTGCATGTCAAAACATTCCTTCAATTCAGTGTAGGCTTGAACATTTTTCTGCCGGTCAAAAGTGGAAAGTTGCCTTGGCACCCAATATGCACTAACCTTCCAAAAATGCAAATATTCATGAATAATAGTGTTCACTGTACCCAGAAAAAGACTTTCCTTTAGTGCAATTTTGAAACAGGTTAAGTGTAGATTTTCCAGGATAAGACATTCCACAATCTGGATATTTACATAAACAATTGTGGTGGGTTGAGAGCCAGCACAGCCGGGATGATCACTCACGGATGTATGGCCTTCTATTAAACGCTGCTGAATGTCTCATGACCATATTGTGATTGCAGTCTTCTGTAAATTTCTGCAGGTTTCACACTTTCGTTCACAAGAAAATTTATCAGATCACGCTGTTCCTTGCAAACACTAACAGTGTTTTCCTCCATTTTTTTTATCTGTCCCATGACTGGCCCACCTAGCAGTAATAGGAAACAATTGTTCCTAACTAATGATAGTAGTTCCAGCATGCTATAACCCATTCAGGTAGAACTAGATAAAAAAGTCTCAGTTTGATTTGAACACTCCTCGTATATATGTATAAATATATATATTTACATATATTATGGATTGAGTAAAACACAAAGAGAAGACAGAATATCATGATTCACCCAGTAAGTATCAAGGGACAAGGAGGAGTCTGCATATGAGATAAAACCAATAGCAGCATTGACAAAGGGGACCATTCACAACCATAGATTAATGACAGAAGAAAAACTATATATATATAAATAGACAAGACGAGAACATTGAATTTACGATTGGTGGGTATGAGATTCCAGAGTAATGATACGCAGATGACACAGTGATACTATCAAGAAGTAAAGAAGGGCTAGAGCAGCTAATTTCAGCCGTAAATGGACATAGTAAAGATCAAAGATAATGACCACCAACAAAACACAATGTCAGCATAAATTTACAGTGGGTGGTGAGGAAATAGATCAGGTCACACATTTTGAATATCTGGGCTCCAGAATTGACAAAAATGGTGACTGCTCGAAAGAAATCAGAAGAAGATTAGCCATAGCAATGCAGAGACTGAACAGCCTGAAGAAATTATGGCAGAGTACCAACAAAATGATAAAACCAAAAGTCTTGAGAGCCTGTATTTTTCCTGTGGAAGCTTATGGCCGCGAATCATGGACGATTACCAAAAACTTACAGACAAAGAATCGAATCCTTCGAGTCAAAATGTTATAGAAAGATCCTCAGAATACCCTGGACAGAGAAAAGACAAATGTAGACATTTGGCAAGAGTTGAGCATAGAGGAGAACTGGTTTATCAGTTCCATTTTGGCTAGAAAATGCAAATACTGTGGTCACATCAAGATACTTTGGTCTCAAGAGAACAGTGATGGAAGGTATGGTGCCAGGCAAAAGAGGAAGGGGTAGACCAAGAATACGATGGTACAAAGATATCCAGGAATGCCTGAGTATGACTGTGGCGGAGGCTGGAGTTTTGGCAAGAGAATGAGTTTCTTTCAGACAGACTGATGGGAGCGACGTTCTATAAAGGACATGTTACATGATGATGATATGTTGCACAGTTTCTCACTGTGTACTGTGCTCTTTAACTGAGAGGACCATCTGTTTCAGGCCCGCTCTGCTCTTTGAGAGGACAACTGTATATCTTAGTTCTGGTATTTTATTCCCACCAACAATGAACGGGTCCAACTTTTTATACTCTTTATATTCTTGACATATCTTTTAATGTTTTCCGCATAGATGTGAACAAATAAAGGCGTATGCATCCTTGTTGTACTCTCTTGTGCCTCTCAAACCAGTCTGATGCCTCTCCAGGTATCCTGACGGTTGCTTGTTATTCCTTATTCAATGATTTATATTAGCCGAATCAATAGTGAACAATAGTCTAAAGCCTTGGAATAGCCTATGAAGCAGGCGCATACGTCGACATTGTGATCCCGTCTGTCAAATCGAAAATTCACCTGAGCCGTATGTACTTCGTTGATTTTATTTTCTGACCATTTCATGATTATCTAGAGGAGCATTTTGCTGGGATGACAAATTAGAGAGATGGTTTGGAAGTTATCATCAGTTTTTGGATGTGGGATAGCCAGAAAAATGCTGAACTAAATGATTTATGAGCAGCACTCTGTCAACTATGCCAGCAGTCCGCACCAAAAAGAGTAGTGGTACAGTGGATTCCATCCCACTGTAACATCCAAGGCAACGAGGAGGCAGACAGACTGGCAAAAGAAGGTGCAAGACTACCACAACCAGATTCTAGTGTGACCTATGAAGAGTCCAAAAGGTTTATTAGAGCTAGATACATGGCCTAATGGGAAACAGAACATACTGGCTACACAAAAAATGATGCCTATTACCAGTTGAACAGAAGATAGCAGACCGTGGTCTTCAGACTCCACACAGGCCACAACAGACTGATGTACCACCTATTCAATAAACTGAAAATAGGTGGCACTGACGAATGCACATGTGGTACAGGGAAAATGACCGCTGAACAACTGCTGCAAAATTGCCTGACATTCAAGGACCAGAGAAAGCACATGTGGCCATCACCAGTGGCAACACTAGACAAGCTCTATGGCAGTGTCGACAGCCTCAGGATGACAGCTGCTTTCTTCGAACAAATTCAAGTTGACGCCTGACAGCGTACGAAGAAGAAGGATGTGGGATATACACAGGTCTTGTCTATGCGCTTGGCCAAGACCTTCTTGCATAGTGTGTGGTAGATGTTGAAGCTGGCTTCTTCCCCTGCTTGTCAGTATATCCTCACATCCTAATGATTTTCCTTTAGTCAAGTCTTGGAATGCTAGTTGGACTTTATCTAGTGTAGTTTCTGGCTTTTTTCCTAGGGTCTTTGATGTTATGTTGAGACTTCCCCAAATGTCTTTGTACATGTCTCTACAATATTGCCTCCTTCTCTTGAGTATATCCTTGCTCTCTATCAAGGTATTACCATCATCAAGGTGAATTACATGCAGTGATGGTTTGAATTCCCCAGTGAGTGTTTTGATTTTTTGTAACACGTCCCCTTCCTTCCCCTGTCATTGCAACTCTTCTATCTTGTTGCATGTGTCTAACATATGTTGCTTCTTGTCCTTCCTAATCTCTCTTCTAATTTCCCTTGCATAGTTCTGTATATGGTGATATTGTGCTCCATCCAGCAATGTTTTAGCTACGAGTCAGAAGGTTTTTTTTGTGTGTATATATGCATGTAAGTACATATGTATGTATATGTGCATGTATACATATGTGTACACACACACACACAAATATATTTAATGCAATATATATATATATATACATATATATTCTATTCAAATAGTTGACAGGTAATTCATATGGACTACTAGGATGCGGTACCATCTCTTCTATGATGGTCAGCCATTATCGTTTTGTGTGTGACTGTGTCACTATCCACACCCATATTTGACGATACATAGTTAACGCTCATATGCAATAATGTTTGTATTTTTTATATTCAAATTTAAGATTCAAGGAAAACCACTTCACATAAAAAAACAAATAAACTTGCAAGAGCAGACCAAATCATAAGCCAGGCAGTGGTTACAGATCTGAAATAAACATCCCAAATCGCACCATGGAAAAAAGTCAAGTCCCCTGAGATCATAGAAACCATAAAGGAAATAAGGAAAAAGGGAACTCGGACAGATTTAGAATGGAAATTTATTACAGAAGAATATCTTAGGAGAGTATACCCACCAGAAACATTGATACACATATATACAGATGGCTCATCTAACAAAGCCACATCCAATGGAGGTTGAGGAATCTATTACAGACTAATGAATGGAGAAGAAAAAACTTGAATATTAATAACAGGAATATACTCCAATGACTTCCGTGCAGAAGTAGGCACTTTAGGCCGCAGCTGAGCTTGTAACCCAAGATAAAGATATTCACCAAGAAAACATAGTATTCCTGACTGATGCTGCGTCAGTAATAGCAGCGGTAAAACAACACAAAGATGAAGATCTTGAGCAATGCATGTTCTCCCTGACACCCACATAGTTCTCAGCAGAACATCTAAGGTCGGTCATACAGTGGATCCCATCCCACTGCAATAATGAAGGCAATGAAGTTGCAGACAAACTAACAAAGAGTGGAGGAGTATTCCCACAAACAGACTTGAGCATCAGATATAATGAGGTCAAGACCATAATTAAAGCCAACTTCAGGGGGAAAATGGGCTGATCAACACCCTGACTTCCGATAAGAAGACATCTACTTTAACTTAACTAGAGAAGAGCAAATGATCCTCTTCAGACTGAGAACTGGGCATAACAGACTCAAGGGATATCTTTACAACAAAATGAGGATTGGGACAGATAACAAGCATCCATGTGGGGAGCATACCATGACAGTTGAACACATCCTACAAAGATGCACACAGGAAAAAATAGAGCAATACTGGTCTCGCAAGACAGATATGAGACAAAAGCTGTATGGAGATAAAACAGTCTTACAAACAACAGTGTCCTTTGTAAGAGAAACTGGGACATCTGAGGATGAACGAAGAAGAAGATATTCAAATTTTGTTTGAGAAGTGTAGGTAGGAGTACGCTGTAGTGTAACAGGGAACACAAGGACAAAGAGAAAATGGATACTGTATTACAGCAGTAGCCTATGCCATAATGACATGATATTGTATATCATGCCTTACCAGGATATGGATGACGATCAGCGACAAACTGCATAAGAAAAGTGTGAAGATCCGTTATCGCCAACGTCCTGTAGTAGTACTGTAGTTGCAATAGCAGTTGTAGTTAGCTACTTAATCCAAGCCTACTACTTTAGTACTGAATTTAGACTAGTAATAGTATTCCCTATTATTAGTAGTGTGGTCTGCTGGGGTTTTTGTGTATGAAAAGGACAAGAATAGCACCACTGACTCACAGAGAGCATGTTTAAGAGGCGACTGTGTGACATGGCATAACACCAGTCATGGTTATGTGGTTTGTTTAAAGCAGCATAGATGGTGCCTAACAGGCTGAGGCTCTACTTTGCTCTAGTGTTTGAGTCTATTCAGATGAACTTGTACATCGGTTAACCATCCAACGCAGCAGAGCATTAAAATTAATCTGCTCAAGCCTAACCCGCTAAGCAGGAGATCCTTCTCCTAGCTATATCCAGCTCATACCAGAGCTGGGGCCTGCACAAAGACATATGCCTTTGTAGAAGTACAGGTTGACTAAGACTAAGTTAATACTAATAGTAATATTACTACTACTAGAAATAGCAGCAGTAGTACTATTACTAAAGTAGTAGTAAGTAGTAGCAATAGTACTTCAAGTAGTAGCAGTAGTACTAATAGTAGCAGTAGTACTAATACTATAAACAAAATATGTTCTTCTAATCATCATTCATGAGCGAGTAGCTCTTACTAACTCTTAGGGATTCCAGATATAAATTATGTAACTAAAGTATTAGTATAGTATAGTATATAAGTAAAGTATTACTATATAACTAAAGTATTAGTAAAACTATTAGTAAGAAGTGATTGAAGTGATTGGTTTCGACTTTCCCGTTGCTCTTCTTTCCACCCCGGGCAGAAACGAGAGCGTTTAACAAATAAAATATAAGGAGAGAATTACACATTTGAACTTACCTCTGTAATTCTGCTTCTTTCTTCCAGTTTTATATGAAACTCTCTGAGGAGCATTACTTCAGATTGAAAATAAAACAAGGAGTTGGGGAAAGTTTCTTAGAAAGAGGTACTGTACTAGGAATTTTTAAGTTCTAACCGGGCTTTCGCAGCAGTTGCCAATTTGGCGTTCTTAAAAATCAATTCAACAATTTAGACATTTAATTTGATTTACGTAGAAAGTAAGTTGTAATGTCTCTAGCTTTTTAAGCCTAATTATTTGCAAAGAAAAAAAAATACAAACTTGATTTATTATACAGTATTACATAAACAAAGGCAACCAAAGTAAAAGGCTTTCCTAACCTGGTGGTGAACAGAGCCGGATTAGCGGATCGCTAAGCCTGGCTGTTGAAACGTACAGTGACAAGACAGAAGCCCACACGACAAAACCCATGACCTACTTTAGATGTGCCTTAAAACTGACGGAAATCTCCCTTGAAAGACCGACGACTAAATTACGAAACTTGCATGTCAACTATTATCCATTTCACAATGGTTGCCGTTAATTGCCTCCTAATATCCGAATAACCCTTACACAGATACGCGTGATTTTTTGCATGTGAACTTATCTTTTCAATGTCCAAATGACTTGATAATTTACATTCTGTCAGGTAGTGCCATTTTCTTAAAGTAGCTAGTTCTTTTGATATTTGTTAGCAAAGGAATTATTTTGTTCCTTGAGAAAATGATTTACTGTAAAGATTTTTTAAAGTCTTTCTTTAAACAAAGACGTCTCTCCAATTCGAATAAAATTGTACACATTAGATTCCACATAATACCCTTTTGTAATGTTCTTCCTGTGTTTTAGAAGCTGTAAGATGTAACTGGGCATATCGTAAAAAAAAAAATGGGTGAAAATGTAAAAGCACACGATATATATAACATATAAAGTACATACTTCAGATGGATTGGTTCAGTTTTATAAATCAATGCTCGAGCAAACAATTAATGGTTATAATTAAGTTCTGAAATCTATATTCTAGGTGATTCGGGTGGCCCTCAATAGGACCGCCTTGTCAAGGCGAAGGAAACTTATATATCTCGGAAAGCAAACATATAGGTTCATTTTTCATTTAATCTTAGTCGAATGATTCCAACACATTGATGACAGCTCTCGGAAGAAAGAACGATATTCCCATTTTTTTCAATAGCCCTCTTTCTCTTTCAAGACAAGGTCCTCACATTTAATCCAATAATATTTGTCTATATTTGAGAAAGCTGCATACTTTAATTCTATTATATTGCATAGCTTAAAAGTTTTAATTTCAGCTGCTACTTGTCCTTTAAGGAACATAACCTAGTAAGGGGTATTATTTTTATATGTGTTATTGTAATTAATTGTAATATAGCATTCCAAATGTTAATTTTAAAAGTAACTTTTTTTTAAAAATTGTAACAAATTTATATTCGAAAAAATGGCAAAACTATGCATGTAATTTCTCCTGTGTCATTGAACATACACACTCCATTTTTTCTTATAATGCTGTTCAAGATCATCCCTTCATGATAGATAACAGCCAAAGTTACATCTTTTACGATTGTCATGATTGTGTTTTAAAAAAATTGAAATATTTACTCAATTTTGTTTTTAAAAATTGACACTCCAAATTATAATAACTCTTACACATTGTAAGATAGCTTGATTTTCATAGTATATAACTACGCCATGGTATTCTAGAATATATGTGCAAAGCTGCGGGACAATTGCAAAAAAAAGGAAAACAATTATCACACAAACCGTCCGTACATTGTGGTTTTCGGCGAAAAGCTTAGGACACTGTTTTTTCCCATTTTCTGAAGACTAAATGCCTTGATTCTTATTAGTGGCATCCAACCTGATATATAAACCCTCCAGTGACTGCCTATCAATCATACAGTACAAATCGCGTCCTCCTTTTTGCCCTCCTGGCATCATAGGATGCTTTAATAGCTTTTCTTTGAGTTTTTTGTTGTTGTTGCGACCAAATGTTCTTGTGACCACCGGTCTCTCTCAAATACCTGGAAATATGTAATTCCATTTCATCCATTACCAACAGAGAATTTGGCCCATCATTATAAACAGAAACGGCAATAGCAACAACAGCTTTCACAATAGTTAGACCATGATCCTTATTCTTGCGACATAATTACAAGATATCACTGTTCAGTCAATCATTGACATTTTGTGTATTTCCTTCAAGACACTTTTTTAGTAGCTCATTCCTGTCGCGGTCCTAAAATACTGGTTTTATATTAGCCATAACAACAGAAGGTGAGTTACTGGTTTGTTTGTATGCACAGGTTCATCTGTTACAGCTTTCTTATATGGACACCATTTGTTGTGGCTGTTTTTTTTAAATTTGATAGAACAAGTTAATAACACCACAGAACATGTGCAGGTCTGCATAGCCATTTCTAACACATCTCAATGAGAATAAAGCCCACCTGTTTATTGAATTCACACACAAAAAAGTCATTAATTAATATTTGAATACACGAAGAACATGACGTATATTATAATTGTGTCTGCTACAATGAAACTCAAACTCACTGGCTAGACCATTCCTCTTTGTCTCTAGCTATTGTGCATTAGAATAACAAAAGTGATAGACAAGTTCTGTTACTATTTTTTTTTTAAATTTAGTATTCAAATGCCAATTATTCAACTGTCTTTCATTCAGCTCTTCATAAACATTGCCATCTTCACTTTAAAATTAAATTTGATTCACAAGGTCATACAATTTCTATCTCTTTATTTCTGCCGAGTGGGCGTGGTCAATGAACTTTTAAAAATATATAATTTATCAGATAAAGGATCAAAGAGAAAAGGCAACTTGATCCCAAACATAACACACTGAAATCCGATCATCTAATGCAGCCTAGTTGTGAACTCCGACACAGCGTCACAATGGTCTTTTTCAGGAAGAACGCGTTAACAGAATAAGTAGAAGAAGAAAAACCAAAGGAATAAGAGGTGACAGACCAAATCCCATTTTTAAAAGAGAACTAGGCTCTAATATGAGTGACGAAAGATGGTATTGGCCTTTGTTGGTGAAGAGGTCAAGACAAAGACATACTTAAACGTTGTTGGTTGAAGACATGGATTTCACAGTGAGCTAGCTGAAAGATATTGATTGATTAATTGATTGATTGATAATCTTCTTGAAGATTGCTGAAAAGATGTTTAAAAATAACGGGTCTCTTAACAAAAATATGTGAAACTTATCTCTTCTGTCGTTTCATTTCGTTACAAATTGCTCTGTTATATTCTTTTATTTTTCTTTAACTATTTAGGAGTTAATATTTTCCATTACTATCAGATCATCAGTATATTTTATAGATATGTTGTAAGTCCTTATAATACTTCTCTATTTCTTTATCACTGTGCTCTTGACTTGGTGCATAAAAAAGTCCCGCAGCAGAAGCTACCATCGTGTATCAAGTGTTACAGACTTCATTGTACTACACCAGAGCTTATGTGAGCTGAGATAGTCGGTTCCCTTCCCTGGTGCATTTCTTTTCCTTACTGTAGGTCAGATGGCCATTTACCAATGTACCCGCAATACAGCTGAGCAAAACAATTCTAAATGAAAACGTGTCAGTAGCGGGAGTTGAACCCATACCTTTGTCGTGAAAAGCGAGAGCCCTACCACAACACCAATCAGTCACCATGAATTGGTGCATACGTTTGAAAAATGAAAACTCGAGTGGTTTACCCTTCAACTTCAGCAGGACCATGCAGTCGTTGTAAGCCCACTATCCATACACATCATTCGAGTGGTTTACCCGTCAACTTCAGCAGGACCATGCAGTCGTTGTAAGCCCACTATCCATACACATCATTCGAGTGGTTTACCCTTCAACTTCAGCAGGACCATGCAGTCATTGTAAGCCCACTATCCATACACATCATTCGAGTGGTTTACCCTTCAACTTCAGCAGGACCATGCAGTCGTTGCAAGCCCACTATCCATACACATCATTCAAGTGGTTTACCCTTCAACTTCAGCAGGACCATGCAGTCGTTGTAAGCCCACTATCCATACATATCATTCGAGTGGTTTACCCTTCAACTTCAGCAGGACCATGCAGTCGTTGCAAGCCCACTATTCATACACATCATTCGAGTGGTTTACCCTTCAACTTCAGCAGGACCATGCAGTCGTTGCAAGCCCACTATCCATACACATCATTCGAGTGGTTTACCCGTCAACTTCAGCAGGACCATGCAGTCGTTGTAAGCCCACTTATTCATACACATCATTCGAGTGGTTTACCCTTCAACTTCAGCAGGACCATGCAGTCGTTGCAAGCCCACTATCCATACACATCATTCAAGTGGTTTACCTTTCAACTTCAGCAGGACCCTGCAGTCGTTGCAAGCCCACTATCCATACACATCATTCGAGTGGTTTACCCGTCAACTTCAGCAGGACCATGCAGTCGTTGTAAGCCCACTATCCATACACATCATTCGAGTGGTTTACCCTTCAGCTTCAGCAGGACCATGCAGTCGTTGCAAGCCCACTATCCATACACATCATTCGAGTGGTTTACCCTTCAACTTCAGCAGGACCATGCAGTCGTTGTAAATCCCACTATCCATACATATCATTCGAGTGGTTTACCCTTCAACTTCAGCAGGACCATGCAGTCGTTGCAAGCCCACTATTCATACACATCATTCGAGTGGTTTACCCTTCAACTTCAGCAGGACCATGCAGTCGTTGTAAGCCCACTATCCATACACATCATTCGAGTGGTTTACCCTTCAGCTTCAGCAGGACCATGCAGTCGTTGCAAGCCCACTATCCATACACATCATTCGAGTGGTTTACCCTTCAACTTCAGCAGGACCATGCAGTCGTTGCAAGCCCACTATCCATACACATAGTTTTGCAGATTCCAGTTGATCAGAATTGCTACATCTCGCTCACGCTCGCCCCGGTCTCCCTCTCGCCTTTCTTACTGAATTTCTCCTGTAGAATGTTACATGAACAATGTGGTCTGGTTGCATTTTCATAATGTGGTCAAACCAATTCATTCTCTGTTGTCTGATGTATTTAAGCAATTGTTCGAACCTTCTCCCGAATACTCATATTTGTGATTCTGTCTCTTTAATGTTGTTAGTAACCTTTCATAGGTGACTAACTTTCGTTCCTGAGCCCTATTCAATGCCCATGACTAACTTTCGTTCCTGAGCCCTATTCAATGCCCATGACTAACTTTCGTTCCTGAGCCCTATTCAATGCTTATGACTAACGTTCGTTCCTGAGTCCTATTCAATGCCCATGACTAACTTTCGTTCGTGAGCCCTATTAAATGCCCATGACTAACTTTCGTTCCTGATCCCTATTCAATGCCCATGACTAACTTTCGTTCCTGAGCCCTATTCAATGCCCATGACTAACTTTCGTTCCTGAGCCCTATTCAATGCCCATGACTAACTTTCGTTCCTGAGCCCTATTCAATGCCCATGACTAACTTTCGTTCCTGAGCCCTATTCAATGCCCATGACTAACTTTCGTTCCTGAGCCCTATTCAATGCCCATGACTAACTTTCGTTCCTGAACCCTATTCAATGCCCATGACTAACTTTCGTTTCTGAGCCCAATTCAATGCCCATGACTAACTTTCGTTCCTGAGCCCTATGCCCATGACTAACTTTCGTTCCTGAGCCCTATGCCCATGACTAACTTTCGTTCCTGAGCCCTATGCCCATGACTAACTTTTGTTCCTGAGCCCTATGCCCATGACTGGCTTTGGTAGCACAATGTAGGATGACGATAATATTTATCATTTGCCTTTTTTTGTCTTGGAGGGAAATCTTCTGGTGTCTTAGTAGTGAAGACAGTCGGTAAGTCATAGTATTTGTTCTCTGCGCTCTCATCACTATCTCTCTATCGAGTCTGCCGTCTTCAGGAAGCAACAGATCCTCAATACCGACATTCTTATACCTGCTTTATTTGTTCCAGATTTAGACCTGAACATTGCAAGTTCAAATGTTTAGGGTCCTTCTTCCCAGCTGTTATTGATCTTTCTCAAAAAGCTTCCTTTCCTTAGAATATCCGAAACATTCGTCATTATATATTGAATTGCTCACTAGAAGAGATGTCTCTTCCTTGTAAATATTTCCGTCAGATTTTGTTCCAGAGGGCTACGAGGTATCTGCAAAAATCTATTTAATCGTTTGTCCTTCCATTGATTTCACTAGGGTACATACTTAGTAAGGTTCCAATTTATTCCATGGTGGACAGTCGTTTATGGTTTTGTGTCTTCTAATGTGTCTCTTGTGTGGAGCACACTTTACTGTTCTGCTTCGGGACGCGTTGACCTTCATGATTCACCCGCCTCTATCCCCCTCTCAAACTTTGTGTACTAGGGATGCACATTAATGCAAGCAGTACACAAGCGGTCTTGTGTTTTTGTATTCTGGGGCTGCTACCATTGCCTTTGGCTGTCTAAAGCCAAACTGCAAGTCGACAGTTGTTGGTGACATACACATATATTGTGTGTCCTTCTTCTTCTTCTTCTTCTTCGTACGCTGGTTACGGCGATATACGTTCAACAGGCGTTTCTGCAGGGATGCCCCCCTTAGCATTTAGCTGTCCCCAGCCTATCTGCAAGGCAGCAGTTATTGTGTGTCCGATAAGTGAACAACTACTAAACCTTTTTGGTGGATAGAGTTGTCATGGTAATTGCTAGCTATCGATGGTCATGAAGATAAAATGCTGTGATTCACAACAGATGTAGGCAATTATGCAAGAACGATGCTTCAGAACGACAATCGACACATAAATGGTATACTAGGAAATGAGATAGCAGACAGGTTGGCAGAGAATGGAGAAAACACAAAAACAAAACGAACAAACAATCACCTTCCAAGAAAATAAGACACTTTTCCAAGCAATAAAGAATGTCGACCAAACGAAAGACAACTATCACTGTCTTGATCGAACAGAACAAGTGATTCTGTTCCGCTTAAGAATGGGACATAGCATATTAAAGAGTCATTTACACCGGCTAAAATTGGCCCCATCGCCAATGTATATGTGTGGGCAGGCAGCACAGACCTCCGAACATATCCTGCAAGTCTGCTATATGCTTAGCCAATTGTATACCGAGCACTGGCTAACGGAGACAAATATCCACCCAAAGCTGTTTGGAGGCCCTGAAGAACTCTCCACTACGGCAGCTTTTATCCAGAGGACTGGTCTTCACGTGTAGACATAACAAGAAAAAGCATGGAGAACGAGGAGAAGAAGAAGAAGACATTACACATTTCATTATTTTGTGGTGAATTGAAATGTACTTCCTCAAAAATGTATTCTTCTCTTGCAATATCTTTCATAGGCTGAAGTGCAAGCAGTTCTTCCTTCCCTATAATTGAATTTAGTGTTGACTGCTTTAACTGATTTCAATTGGGGGCTTCTTTGCCCTAGTTTCGACCAATTGAAATACTTCAAATTGTGATGTGAGTTCTGTGAGGTTTAATTATATATCGTCGACTACAACATCGATGCGTCTTGTCCTTATCCAACGAGAAAGCTGTATGTGTTCAATATCTTTGCTTTCAGCAGGACACCGTACTTAAATGCTTCATTGAAATATTCTTTGACAAAGTCTTCTTCTGAAAATGGTGACACGTGCTTTGCAATTATTAAAATTTTTCTGGCAATAAATCTATCTGGATTATATTCCCATCTGTTCCGAAATGGCTGCTTCCATCACAGAGAACCCTGCATTATTTCATGGGGGAACTCGGAACGTTTGATCTAGATCTCTATCCACTGCCTGGCCTTTGACCAGGCCTGCTTCTTGCTAGATCTTATGTTCTTGGCATGAAGTGGTATATCCCCAATGTCCGCCATCCAGTGGCAGATCTCGAGTATGTCAGCTTTGACATGTGCCACGAGCGCCACTTGAAAGGCAGCCCCACTGAGGAATTTCTAATAAAGTCAGACAAGTCGTCCTTGGATAGTTAAATTTTCGTTTCAAGTCGTTCAGCCTTTGATTTCAGATAAGCTGATAAGATACGGTAAAGATTATATCATGGTGTATTCTATGTTTGTTTATGTAATGTTTCTCTTGAGCTTACTTATGTCTGATTCTAGTTTTGTCTTAATATCTTTGTCTGTCTGTCTATCTATCTATCTATCTATCTATCTATCTATCTATCTATCTATCTATCTATCTATCTATCTATCTATCTATCTATCTATCTAACTATCTATCTATCTATCTATCTATCTATCTATCTATCTATCTATCTATCTATCTATCTATCCATCCATCCATCCATCCATCCATCCATCCATCCATCCATCCATCCATCCATCCATCCATCCATCCATCCATCCATCCATCCATCCATCCATCCATCCATCCATCCATCCATCCATCCATCCATCCATCCATCCATCCATCCATCCATCCATCCATCCATCTATCTATCTATCTATCTATCTGTCTGTCTGTCTGTCTGTCTGTCTGTCTGTCTGTCTGTCTGTCTGTCTGTCTGTCTGTCTGTCTGTCTATCTATATATCTACGTTCAGCTCACTTCTGTCGTTAGACGTCTTGGGGAAGTGTGATCTCCTTTATTTCATAAATGTATGATTGAGCCAGCTTGTCTTGCATGCCTG
The DNA here is from genome assembly GCA_036924085.1 of Ariolimax columbianus. Lineage (NCBI taxonomy): Eukaryota > Metazoa > Mollusca > Gastropoda > Stylommatophora > Arionidae > Ariolimax > Ariolimax columbianus. Next base: position 97,590,802 of record JAVGWX010000004.1, on the reverse strand, counting down.
GTTGATTGTTTGTGTATATCTTGCAGCAGCTCCTTTCTTTTATGTTGGTGTATTTCCGCTCTTTCTCTTCCCTCTTTTAGTTACGTTACATATGTTGGACTGTCAGTGTCATTATATGGTTTGTAGCCTCTTCTAGCACCTTTTAAGATGATTTTTTTTTATTGCAGCCTCTAGGAGGCACTAGTTTAATTTGTTTCCACCACAGAAGTGGGCGAACTCATGGCTGGTCCCTTTAAATGAGGAAAAAACAACATGTACGATATTCTCGCTTTCAAACAAACCCCAAAACACCAATATAAGCCTTAACGGCAAATATCTGCGGCCAAACGACAACCCAAACTACCTGGGCGTCACATTTGATCGGCTCATGACATGGAAAAGTCAGATCGAGAGAAACTGAATGAGAGCCAGAGAAAGAATGGCAATCATGAGGAAACTTGCTGGCACAAGCTGGGGAGCAGACGAAAGCATACTAAAGAAACTGTACACTGGAAGAGTGAGACCAGTTCTCGAGTATGGCATTGCGGCATGGACAACAGCAGCAAAGGCGAACTTTGACAAAATTAGCAAACTCCAAAACCAAGCCATGAGAGTTATAACTGGAGGCATGAAGTCAACGCCAATTGTAGAACTGGAAAAGATTACAAAACTGCAATCCATGACCGACAGAAGAGACTGCAAAGCCCAGCAGCAAGCAGAGAAACTCAGAAGACTGACAGACCATCCAATGCATCAGAGACTAAATAATTTTGGAAATGGGAAACTAAAGAGGAGAAACTTTACAGAAATAGCCAAAGCAAAGATGCACGAAGACCCTATGAACGCATTAACAACACCAAAGCCCATCCCTACTGTACGCAAACCTACCTGGAGGCAGCATATATTTCCAGAGGTGGTAGAAAATATACCAGGTATTGGAAACAAGAACAGCCAGACTAAGAAAGAAAGAAGAGACATAACCCTGAGATACATAACGAAAAACTACCCAAGCATGGACTGGACCTATGCATACACCGACGATTCTATAACAAACACAACACAGAACGAAGGGGCAGGGGTATTCCTGAGCCTACCAAATGGTAAAAAAATAAAACTGTCAGTGGCAACTAGAAAATACTCAAGCAATTTCAGAGCGGAGGCAGAGGCACTTAGGGCTGCAGTAGAAGCAGCGCTGACAGGCAAAATAAATGAAAGCCATATAGTCCTGTTTACAGATGCCCTGGCCGTACTTACAGCACTAAAAAGCCAGAAAAATACTGAACTTACTTACTTAAGAGCAGTACTCTGTCAACTATGCCAGCAGTCCGCACCAAAAAGAGTAGTGGTACAGTGGGTTCCATCCCATTGTAACATCAAAGGCAACGAGGAGGCAGACAGACTGGCAAAAGAAGATGCAAGACTACCCCAACCAGATAATAGTGTTACATACGAAGAGTCAAAAAGGCTTATTAGAGCTAGATACATGACCAAATGGGAAACAGAACATACTGGCTACACAAAAAACGATGCCTATTACCAGTTGAACAGAAGAGAGCAGGTCGTGGTCTTCAAACTTCGCACAGGCCACAATAGACTGAGGTACCACCTATTCAATAAATTGAAGATAGGTGGCACGGACGAATGCACGTGCGGTACCGGGAAAATGACCGCTGAACATTTGCTGCAAAACTGCCCGATATACGAGGATCAGAGAAAGCAGATGTGGCCATCACCAGTGGCAACACTAGACAAGCTCTATGGCAGTGTCGACAGCCTTAGGATGACCGCTGCTTTTTTTGAAAAAATAAAGGTTGACGTCTGAAAGCGTACGAAGAAGAAGAAGAAAGTTTCCACCACCTTGCCTGCTTTCCTGTGGTTGGTGTTGATGGACTGGCACTAAAACTCTCTACTTGTAACAAACGTTTGCCAGTCTGTTTGTTATATTTCCACGTTGGCAATAGCTTGTGGTCTGATTAAATGTTCCAATATTTATGGTCAATGTAACGAGTCGGTGGTGACTTTCTGTTAGAGGGGCGAGTAATTTTATTGTTGATTTTTTATTTAGATCATATGTGGTAAAAGAAAAATAGATACTGAAAATGTATTCTTTATGGCATTATTTGTGTATAACCGCTTTCCCCTTACCAAGTCATATAAAATATTTATTGGATTGATTCACTCCAAGTCACGCAAAGGGCCACCAATATAACTGGTCTCTTTATTGGTCTCGTTTCATTATCAGTGGTTTCACACGATGAGTTCTCTAACTCCAGCACAACCCTATTTTAAATCGAAAACCAGATCAGGTGCTATGAGCATTAGCTTAACTTAACTTAACGTTTCTATGGTGGAATAGAAGACTCTGCAGTATGCAAACAAACCTTTTCTTTTACATTTTCTTTCTCTAAAAGCTGTGTACATCCAATCTATTCTTGAATGCACTAATTGTCCCTGCCTCCACTACGTCCTGTGGCAATGCGTTGCAAGAATTCCCCACTCTCTGACTAAACAAATATTTCCTAATATCTAATCTGGACCGTTCTTTAGTTAATTTGTTGCTATGCACTCATGTTCTTATAGTTGGTTGTATTTGGAAAAACATGTTATAGTCTAATTTATTCTTACCTTTGATTATCTTGCCCAGTTCTCTTCGAACCCACGAGAGGAGGCTTCCAGGAAGAACTTGAGGGTAGACTGTCTGAGCTTCGTTTTGAAAAGAACGACATCGAAGAGAACTGGGCATCATTGAGAAACACACTCTACGATACAGCTGTTAAACACATTGGCCCACTCACGCGCAAGCATAAGGACTGGTTTGATGAGAACGATCTAGAAATACAGGGCCTTCTCGATGCAAAACATGAAGCGCACAGGGAATACCAGAGGGACACACCATCTCCGGCAGCAAAAGCTGCCTTCAATACTGCTCGCAAAGCTGTCCAGACCAGGCTTAGAGAGATGCAAGACTCCTGGCTCAGCAAAAGAGCTGACGAAATTGAGATGTTCGCCGAGCGTCATGACACCAAACGGTTTTACGAGGCACTGAAAGCTCTCTACGGCCCGCAGTCCTCTAGTAATACTCCAGTTCGCAGTGCGGATGGGGTACTGCTAACAGATAAGGTTCAGATTCTAGACAGATGGGCAGACCACTTCTGCAAAATACTAAATCACCCATCGTCCATAAATGAAGAGGCCATCCGGCGAATGCCGCAGGTGGAACTGAACCTGGTGTTGGATGAAGTCATTACTGAGGAGGAAGTCGACAGGGCAATCAGTTCACTATCTATAGGAAAAGCTCCAGGAGCTGATGCAATACCAGCAGAGGTATATAAGACAGCTGGCCCATCCCTCACCAGAAGGATCACTGAACTCTTCTGTCACAAGTGGGCTGAAGGTAAAATTCCGCAGGAGCTAAAGGACGCCTCAATCGTTCACCTGTACAAAAGAAATGGCAACCGTCAGGAATGCGACAATCATCGTGGAATATCGCTACTCTCCGTAGCAGGCAAGATCCTAGCGCGCTTACTGCTAAACAGGCTCAACAAACACCTTGAACAAAGCCACCACCTCCCAGAAAGCCAATGTGGATTCAGAGCCGGAAGAAGAACAGTGGACATGATTTTTGCCGCTCGCAAATTACAAGAGAAGTGTCGAGAACAAAATCAGGCCTGGTACACCATATTTATTGATTTGACAAAGGCATTTGATACAGTAAACAGAGGAGGGCAGTGGATGATAATGTCTAAGTTTGGCTGCCCCAACAAGTTCATAACAATGGTGAAGCAGCTACACGAAGGCATGTGTGCTCGTGTACTGGACAGCGGTGCAATCTCTAAAACGTTTCTAGTAACAAACGGAGTAAAACAAGGATGTGTACTCTCCCCGACTTTGTTCAGCATGATGTTCGCGGCCACGATGACAGACGACTTCAGATCATTGGAGCTTGGAATACCCATAAAGTACCGCACAGATGGCAAGTTACTCAATTCCAGAAGAATGAAGGCCAAAACCAAAGTGGCTGGCGACATAATCAGGAAACTTGTATTTGCTGACGACTGCGCTCTAATGAGCTACTCAGAACTGAACATGCAGGTTGGAATGGACCAGTTCTCTGCTGCATGCGAAAATTTTGGCCTGACCATAAATGCCAAAAAAACAGAGGTCATGTACCAACCAGCATCAGGCATGGCGTACACAAAACCAGAGACTACAGTCAGCGGGCAGACGTTGAATGCCGTAGACAAATTCACATATCTGGGCAGCTCGCTGTCGAGATCTGTCAGCCTAGACGATGAGGTGGCAAGCAGAATAGCAAAGGCCAGCACAGCCTTTTGTAGAATGCGCTAGATGGTGTGGGCACGTCGTGGCATCAGCGTCAAGACCAAACTCAAAGTCTACCGTGCAACCATCATTCCAACCCTACTATACGCTTGCGAAAGCTGGACTGTTTACTCTGGACATGCAGGGAGTTTAAACCACTTCCATACAGGTTGCCTGAGGTGAGAATATTCCACATCCGATGGCAAGATCGTGTCACTGACATCGAGGTTCTCTCGAGGACTAACATGCCCAGCATCCATGCACTGCTAGAAAAAGCACGACTAGGATGGGCCGGACACTTCGTCCGTATGTCAGACGAGCGGCTCCCAAAGAAGCTTCTCTACGGCGAGCTGAGAGAGGGATGGCGCGAGAGAGGGCGCCCAAAGAAACGTTTTAAAGACGGTCTGAAGGACTCTCTAAAAAGTTGCCAGATAGACATCGACACATATGAATGTCTTGCGCAAAACAGATCTGACTGGAGAAGCGCAGTCAAATCGGGTGTAGCCGCTGGTGAAGATGACCGTGTTGTGAAAGCCCAGAACAGACGCGAGACGCGGAAATCCCGAGCAGCGGCAACACCATCCCCTTCTACAAACCTCGTGTGCCCGATTTGTAGCAGATGTTTTCGTGCTCGCATTGGCCTGTTCAGCCACATGCGCACCCACACCCAACAGGGACATCTGTGACAAGGATGATGTCGGCGGTCCTCATCGACAACGATGGACAGCTATTATTTGATTATCTTATAAACCTGTATTGTCACCTCGAATTCTTCTCTAATATATACACTGTAGGCCGGTTTTATGAGTCTTTCCACTATCAATTTTGTCGCTCTTTTTTGAATTCTTTACAGCATGTTTATATCTCCTCTACGATAAGGACTCCACACCTGTACACAGTACTCCAATCTAGGTCTAACTAATGCTTTATACAGTTTGACTATCACTTCCTTGCTCTTATTTTAATATTTCTTTTTAACATTGCATATGCCTTTTTCACTGTTACCTGGCTTTGCTCACTCATTTTACCTGTATGATCTATTATAACCCCAATGTCCCTTTCGTTTTCAATTATTCTAATATTTTTCTCGCCCATTGTGTAATTATGTTCCATATTGGATCTACCCACGCGGATGACTACATTTATCTAAACTCCATTTGCCAGCTCACAAACCATTCTCGAAATCCGACCTCAATATATCCCCTTCCGCTTTAGATGAGATACTACTGAATAGTTTTATGTCAGCGAATTTTGCTATCATGGATCCCATATCAATGTCCAATTCATGTATATATATCAATACCAAAATTCGTCCCAAAACTGAGCCCTGTGGCACTCCACTCTTCACTTGACACTACTCAGAGTACTCCATATTTATGCCAACTCTCTGCCTTCTCCCGGTTAACCAATTTTCAATCCATTAAGATAGATTCCAGCTCCGCCTGTCCCTTATTAGGCCATTAGAAACATCTAATTTGGTCTCGATGTCAGGACTCCTTTTCCCTGATGTCTTACCGATATATAGATGACTGTAACAATATTACCGACATTTCTGAATCTGACCTTTCTAATTTTATTTACTTTTTCAGTAATTGCTATCCATCGATGGGCTTCCCCTCTAGTATCTCTTTCATCAGTAAACCTCCTTGACATCACCGTCCTCAAGGCATCTTCACCACTGACGACTGTAAACTTACTTCCACACATAACTATCTCCTTTACACTTCATCTCGCCCTCAATCTTGCGTGACTCACTTCCGTTTTCTAACCTGCTACGCATTAGTCCACTTTGACAGGCAGACGAAGATTTTCTCCATAAGGCCCACAAGATTCTTGACTTTTTCCGTAAGAGACACACCCTGAAGCTGTTCTCACTTCCGCCCTCCAGTGTGCCACACCTATCTCTCTTACCGATGTTCTCCCCTTTTCCCACCGTCCCCCAACTGACCGCACGAAACTCTTACGTTTCCATTCTCACAAAGCCTAAATCCGTACAATCTTGTTCTGTCACCTCTATGTCATTCGTTCAGATAATTCCACACTGACTCAAAGCTCACCTTATGGATCATCGTGACACCTAGCCTTGTATTGTTGTTGCTCACAATGAGTATGTTTAATTGTTTGTGCGCCCCGAAAAGGACGTTAAAGTGGTGGCTTGTAGTAACTTTCTTTACATCCCGAGCGTACTGATGAAGGTGAACCGTGGTCCTCCAGGCGGTTATGCTATGGTTGGTTTCACCTACGTGGCGCTCATTACTACGGATATCACGTCGATCCACATCTCGTCAGCTAGACTATTTTGAAAATAGCATATTTCTATGGAACGTCACACGGAACAGAGAAATTGATCTTGGTCATTATATTGTGCCTGCCCTGGCGCGACATCCAGATCAGTATGGTGTGCCGGACCCTTACGCGACATCCAGATCAGTATGGTGTGCCGGACCCTTACGCGACATCCAGATCAGTATGGTGTGCCGGACCCTTACGCGACATCCAGATCAGTATGGTGTGCCGGACCCTTACGCGACATCCAGATCAGTATGGTGTGCCGGACCCTTACGCGACATCCAGATCAGTATGGTGTGCCGGACCCTTACGCGACATCCAGATCAGTATGGTGTGCCGGACCCTTACGCGACATCCAGATCAGTATGGTGTGCCGGACCCTTACGCGACATCCAGATCAGTATGGTGTGCCTGCCCTGGCGCGACATCCAGATCAGTATGGTGTGCCGGACCCTTACGCGACATCCAGATCAGTATGGTGTGCCTGCCCTGGCGCGACATCCAGATCAGTATGGTGTGCCGGACCCTTACGCGACATCCTAGTCAGTATGGTGTGCCGGACCCTTACGCGACATCCTAGTCAGTATGGTGTGCCGGACCCTTACGCGACATCCTAGTCAGTATGGTGTGCCGGACCCTTACGCGACATCCTAGTCAGTATGTTGTGCCTGTCCTGACTTGACATCTTGGTCAGTATGGTGTGCCTGACCAGACTAGCCTCTCAGTTCTCCTATTTATTTATTTCTAAGGGATTGATCTTCACACATGCTACTCCAGCTATCATAGCCTTCTCTTCCATCGTTCTTGGCCAGGTATATCTGACCTCTCCACACGTACATGGGCTCCAATCCAAAACATATCTAGTTATGTTATTAGTTTTCATTTTTAGAGTGTCCTATTCACATCTTTCTCTAGAATTTCTAGCTGTACTTCTGATATTCTTTGTAATTGTATCTAGTCGTCTAACACAACGTGTACAGCGAGGAGATGTTTTGGTGAAGATATGTAGTCTTGATTTGATACTATTAGTCACATATACTGTTTCTAACCCATGAGACTGTTTTGACGTTGGAATGGAACAATTTAAGCGTTGTCTAAGGGTGAAACGTCTGTTTCATTATTCCATCGTGCCCAATTTGACAGACGCGGGTTTTTTTCTCGGGAGATCGCTCCTCATATACGGAACGTCATGCAGACCAAACTGCCAAGAAACGTATACCAGTCAAATAGATTAGCAGTTGTAAAACGCGATGTTCTGCAAGGAACAATCTACTTACATTACACGCTTTTCGCATCATTGATCCCCTTTACTGTACATCCCTTCGAACTGAACCCCGAGAGAAACCGCACAGAAAAGTGACGCCAAAATGATGATGAGGGTTGGATGAAGATTCTTCTTCTTCTTCTTCTTCATCGTACGCAGTCAGACAGTAACCATTATTTTTTAGTAAAAAGCGGCAGTTATCCTGAGGCTGTCGCCACTGCCATTGAGCTTGTCTTGCAGTTCCACTGGTGATGGCCACATCTGCTCTCTCTGATCCTCGTATGTCGGGCAGTTCTGCAGCAGATGTTCAGCGGTCATTTTACCGGTACCGCACGGGCATTCGTCGGTACACCCTATCTTCAATTTGTTGAATAGGTGGTACCTCAGTCTATTGTGGCCAGTGCGAAGTCTGAAGACAACGACCTGCTCTCTTCGGTTCAACTGGTAATAGGCATCGTTTTTGGTGTAACCAGTATGTTCGGTTTCCCATTTGGTCATGTATCTGGCTTTGATAATCCGTTTTGACTCTTCGTACGTCATACGGATGAAGATTCAAGAACTTGCATCAGGACATGATATCTCTGAACAGGTGTGTCCAGAAGTGGGTCTAACCTGAAATAGTGGGGATATGCAGATGATGAATATAGCAGATGTAGGGTCATCCATGAACACCTATAATATGCTCCAGTATGCAGGAATCCTGGATAGTGGAGGACCGGATGGTGGCAAATGAAAGAGCATTGACGGTGACTGGTTTTTTTTGGGCAAAGGCTGGGAGGTTGCCAGACACGGAAAGAAAGTAAGTATTAGTTTTAACAATAGCAATAATACCACATTCTACATAAAACGAATACAACAAAAATATTGAAAGTTACGGACAACAAACCAGAAATAAATGTAAAATAAGCATACCGTTATTTGAAATGTTTATTAAAGAAGGGACATCAGCAATTACTTTGTGAACTGACACAATTGATAATAAAATTAGCAATAGCATGTTTATATATATACATATAACAACATTAACATCACTTGCTCGCATATTTATACTCTTACGAAAATGGATCTCTGGACCACTTAGTGGGGAGGAAAGATTCTACTCTTCGTTGAGTGGATACCTGGGTCACTTACCGGGGAGAAAATACTAAGTCCACTCATTCCAGACGGATCCATGGACCACTTACTGGGGAGGAAAGAGTAGGTCCACTCTTTGTCGAGTGGATTGTTGGACCACTTACTGTGGAGGAAAGACTAAGTACACTCATTCCAGAGGTAACCATGGACCACTTACTTTGGAGGAAAGATTAGGTCCACTTATTCCCAAGGGATACCTTGACCACTTTTACTGGGAAGAAATGATTTGGCCTACCCATCTACCACTTAACCTAACCTTTTCGATACTGTTATTGCCTTGTTCTTTCTCCTCTCCTAATCTGGTCTGCTGCGATCGAATTTAATTGCGGATTGCCGCTCGTGGTGAAGTTTGTAGGTTCTAAACCCAAATATGACGTCAGTGGTCTTGTACCTATTGTCGGCGGTAGATCAAAGTGGTCTCAACGTGGTCAGGATAGACTGCATGAAATATGATCAATAGGATAACTGGAAAAACTGCCACTAGCTATGACTGACGACTTACATTCACGTGATCAAGGTGATGTTGACGTGTTCTGTAGTACTGCATCAATATGATGAATGGGATGACTGAAGACTGCCTCCATGAGCTACTGACGACTTGTAATTTCGACCACTACATAATATGAAGGTAGTTACCGGTACCTTGCTTGCTGCGTATCTATTTAACTGCCTCTCTCCGTCGCCTAAATCTCAACTCAAATCTGCCTCAACTGCATAACTTCTTCGCTAGTCCTCCACTGAGTATCTTTCCAAAGTACTTCTGTCTTTGAAGTGAAGTGTTCTCCCTCTGTGGGTCTCAACTCAAATCTGTTTCAACTGCTTGTTTCCGTGGGTCTCCTCTAAAGTCCTAAGTTCACTGCTCCAACTCCCTATCTCTTTCGAATTCGTCTCTGAAGTCTTTTCTCTCCGCCGCCTGTTCGCCACTGAGCGTCTCTTTCAAAAGTACCTCTCTCTCTAAAGTATTCTCCTGTAATGTTCTTCGTATTTCTCTACGGGGATTTATATTCGATCTCCTTCCCCAGATCACGTGATTTCCAAAATGGCCCGCGATTTGTCTGCCTGCTTGACATTACCCCCCCCCCCCCCAAAAAAAAAAAAAAAACCTCTTTCGCGTCTACGCGTTTCCAACAACTATCGTTCTAAGTGTTGATACATGGCCTGTAACTTACGTCATGTTACGTATGGTTCGTTTTGGTACTCAAATTCTGGTGAGACTGAGTTCAGCTGCACTGACTTAAATCCCACGTAGAGGAAAGAAATAAGAATGGTTGTCCACGCTCTTTCTATCTTCCTCCCAACTGTTACATGTTAAAACATTTCTAAGTTCCTACCTATATATTGTCTCTACAGCTAAGATCTGTTACAGTCCACTCATTCCCGAGGGATCCCTGAACCACGGTGGGGAAGGATTAGGTCCACTAATTGCCAAGAGATCCCTGGATCACGTACTGAGGACGAAAGATTAGGTCCACTCATTCTGAGAGATTCCTGGACCACTTACCGGGGAAGAAAGGTTATAACCCCGTATTTCCACGGGATACTTGGCCCACTTACGGGGGAGGAAAGAATAGGAACACTGTAATCCACTTATGGTATAAAGTGACAAAAGAACGTTATGTACGTGGCTAGCAATCTTGTCATGTAGAATATATTGATACAGAAATCACCTCTGCAAAAAACATGCTTTAATGCGGGTTTTCTAAAGCAGGCCAGTTATAGTGGTAGCCCTATACCCTGAATGAAGTGATAAAGGGACAAAAACAAGATAATTATATTCTGAATCAATAACTGGTAACGCAGTCAGTAGCAAAACAATCAAAACTGTGGTATTACACAGGGTCAGAATGTTGATAATATAATACGGTTATAAGGTGTGTCACAATGGCCGTGCCGTGTTTCGTCTTGGTTCTCTCTAGTGCAGTTGTTATTGTGGATCGAAGCTACTCATGCTGAGCTAACTCGCTGTAACGTCTCTTTGCTAGAGGCCTGCAATAGTTCTTCCTAAATCCCAAGGCGTATTTGAGAAAGTGGTCTAGGAGGCGGAATAGGTTCTCCTGGGTGTAGGGCAGTGCGAGGCTGCCCAGGAAGCTCCCCACTGTGTGAGGCTGGCCATTAAGCTCGAGGATGGCAGTGTGGATGGCAGTGCGAGGCTGCCCAGTTAGCTGCCCACTGTATGAGGCTGCCCAGTAAGCTCCCCACTGTGTGGACGGCAGTGCGAGGCTGCCCAGTAAGCTCCCCACTGTATGGACGGCAGTGCGAGGCTGCCCAGTAAGCTCCCCACTGTGTGGACGGCAGTGCGAGGCTGCCCAGTAAGCTCCCCACTGTGTGGATGGCAGTGCGAGGCTGCCCAGTAAGCTCCCCACTGTGTGGATGGCAGTGCGAGGCTGCCCAGTAAGCTCCCCACTGTGTGAGGCTGCCCAGTAAGCTCCCCACTGTGTGGATGGCAGTGCGAGGCTGCCCAGTAAGCTCCCCACTGTGTGAGGCTGCCCAGTAAGCTCCCCACTGTGTGGATGGCAGTGCGAGGCTGCCCAGTAAGCTCCCCACAGTGCGAGGCTGCCCATTAAGCTCCCCACTGTGCGAGGCTGCCCAGTAAGCTCCCTACTGTGTGGATGGCAGTGCGAGGCTGCCCAGTAAGCTCCCCACTGTGTGGATGGCAGTGCGAGGCTGCCCAGTAAGCTCCCCACTGTGCGAGGCTGCCCAGTAAGCTCCCCACTGTGCGAGGCTGCCCAGTAAGCTCCCCACAGTGCGAGGCTGCCCAGTAAGCTCCCCACTGTGCGAGGCTGCCCAGTAAGCTCCCCACTGTGCGAGGCTGCCCAGTAAGCTCCCCACTGTGCGAGGCTGCCCAGTAAGCTCCCCACTGTGCGAGGCTGCCCAGTAAGCTCCCCACTGTGCGAGTCTGCCCAGTAAGCTCCCCACAGTGCGAGGCTGCCCAGTAAGATCCCCACAGTGCGAGGCTGCTCAATAAGCTCCCCACTGTGCGAGGCTGCCCAGTAAGCTCCCCACTGTGCGAGGCTGCCCAGTAAGCTCCCCACTGTGCGAGGCTGCCCAGTAAGCTCCCCACTGTGTGGATGGCAGTACAATCCTCACATGGTTGGCCAGACTGCTAGTACAGTATGTTTTCAGAAGCACGAACATGAGTTAGGTACTTGATCAGTATGTGTCACCTGGCCGTAATTACACTTCGCTCCGTCAGTGCGGTAACTGGGCCATGCCGTTGCATGCTGTTATCAGCAAATCAATCAGGGACCATCATTCATGATTAGGTAAATTAAATTCCCCTTACAACCCCATGGAACATCGACACAGCCACAGTATAACAAAAATAAAACAGCAGGAAACGACATGATCGAAGAACAATACTGCAGAGAATAATGGATCCAATCACATACTGATGGATCATTAAGAAGTGAAGAACAGAGATGCAAGAATCAACGCTGTCTACCCAGATAAATCAAATTAAACCACTAGTTCATCCACTAGAAAATTATGTTCAAACTACTCGACGGAAGTACATGCATTAATTATTGTTACAGAAACGATTAACAACACAACAAGTCAATGTCAGCAGTTTGTATTCCTTACAGATACAATGTCTGTTCTGCAACCCCTCAAAAATGATAAACTGTCAGGGGACGGCGTGGGCTAGTGGTTATTGTGATACGGCTCAGAACACAAAGGTGCTGGGTTCGTTCCCAATCACAGCACCCTCCTTACCCCGGGAAAACAAACCTTTAGAAAATTCAGGAGGAAGCAGATCATTACATAAAATGCATGACGAAGTCGGATGTAATGAGCCGACAGGCGCAAAATAAAAACAGAAGTGCAACGTACACCGCCTTAGAGAAAAGAGAAATAACGCAAACGCAGACCAAAAAAAAAAAGATAAACTGCCAGAGTGTGAGAAAGCCCTGGGCGAACTAAAAGCCGATATAAGCGTATGACTGCTCCAGTGGATACCATCACACTGTGGCGTACCAGGAAATGAGTTAGCAAAGGAGGGAGCAACACGAGAGGAAAACGAACAAACAATCACCTTCCAAGGAACGAAGAACCTTATAAAGTCATAAGAAATGTCGACCAAAGGAGAGACAACTATCAATGCCCTGCTCGAGCTGAGCAAGTGATCCTTCTGCGCATAAGCACAGGACAAAGTGGACTGAATAACTACTTACACCGGCTGGAGTTGGCTCCATCATCAGTGTGAATGTGCAAACAAGTAGCGCAAACAGCAGAACATGTCCTGCAAAACTGTTATATGCTTTGTTCATTACATAATGAGTAATGACCTCGTGAGACGAATCTCCAGACACAATAGTTTTGAAACCCTGAAGAATGTTGCAGTTCTATGACACTCATGTATTTTATGAATTATGTGACAATTCTACGACACTCATATATTTTATGAAGAATGTGACAGTTCTATGACACTCATATATTTCATGAAGAATGTGACAGTTCTATGACACTCATATTATATTTTACTAAGAATATGACAATTCTATGATACTCATATATTTTATAAAGAATGTGGCAGTTCTATAACACTTATGTATTTTATGATAAAATGTGACAGTTCCATGACACTTATACAATTTATGATAACATGTGAGAGTTCTTTGACATATATATTTTATGAAGAATGTGACAGTTATATGACACTCATATATGTTATGAATTATGTGAATGTTTTATGATACTCGTTATTATTATGAATATTGTGACACTTCTAAAACACCGACATTTTTTATGAAATTGTGACACTTCTATGACTCCCAGATATTTTATGAATTGTGTGACCGTTCGATCACTCATATATTTTATGAAATATGTTACTGACGAGCGTCTGAGTTGCAGTATGGTAGAGCTCTTGCATATTACGACAGAACCACGAGGTTCGGCCTCCATTACTGACACTCTCCAGCCGATCTTATTGGTGATGAGCCTCTGAATCAATGTTAGTGAAGGACAGGCACCGTGGAAGGGAACACACAGCCCACCTCATAAAATGTTGAGTTGAAGGATAATGTAGTGTCCAACACTTCAACCCCAGTGTCTGCTATTATACTACTTTTGTGTTCATCTGTATCATTAAACGTCGAAGGCTTTCGGCAATACCATTATCTTGTTATCTATGACCCCAACATATTTTAAGGATTACCAAATTCAGTACTATAGCACTAAGTATGATATGTTAATAAACACCTAGAGTCACCTGAACGTCAATCAAAAGTAGATGCAAATATTCAATATTTGAATATAAATTATTTTTTAAAGGCAAAATTATGATAGAGGTGATGGGTTCAATAGCAAGACTTCACACAATGACATCTTAACGGTTACAAGCACCACAAATAGGGGTTCACAGTGCACACACTACACTTCTTGGTAGGATACGTCATAACAGAGAACAGGATGGAGGTTGGAACCCACAAAAATAAACCTATCTCTGTCGTAATAAACTACAGGAAGGAAACTATCTCAAACATACTACCGTACTAAAAAGTGAAAGTCAAACAGCAAGCCAACGACCATACCGGATATCATCTACTAAACGCAGATCTGATGGACTACAGAAAAAAGAGATAGATTTATGTTTACCTGGCATCGGGCCCTGATCTGACTGACTGAATGTCCGTATCCCAGTTTCAGTGAGAAAGAAACTTTATCAAAGATGACTTGCAATTGAGATCAAGATGAGGACAAATAGGTAGAGGGTTTTTTAGTGGATGTAATAGGAGTGGGCATAGCCAACTACCTGCAGACGTCATCAGAATGAATGCTCTACACACCTGCAGAAATAACGAGGACTGTATACAGCGCCGTGGTATTGGTTATGATATAAATTGACAAGTCTAAAGCATGTACAGCCAAGACGTCCAACAAAGACGATTCCTAATTTTTAAAATACAAGTTGTAAATTCAGTTACCATTACACTGCTCCGAACATTTCACATATCTAAAAGACTTTAATAAAGATGTATTTAGCGGTGTTATGTATGAAATGTTAGATAAGATGAATCCATGATCATTGGCAAACATGAACTATCACAATCAACATTTACTATTTTAATACTTTCAAAGACTGTAGGGAGTGATGCCAAGCAAGCCTCAGATGTTAACTGCTGGTCTATTGGACAAAACACAAACATCTGTTTTCTGTAGACCACACAGCCTCTGAGAATGTATTCACCAGTATCCCACAGTTGTGCGATAAGTTCAAAATCGACAGGGTCTGTGTCAGAGCTAAAAATCTTCCACAAGGAACCATTCCTTTGTAAGATGAACACATCTCCTTGATGACTGAAGCTGACCAAATCCTTGGATGTTCCGCCCATTGATGTTTTACTTGTGAGTATTTGTTTTGTTTCAGTATTATAGCAATGTGCTGTGGCATTATTATTTTCTGTGCAGAAAACAATAATATATTGCTGAAACCTGACATGGGCATCTCCGTTTCTATCAAAATTATAACAAAGTGAAAATCTGTTGTATCCACACTTGAGGTCCATGTGATCAATGCTATAATTAATATTGAAAGCATATAAATGACAGCCATGTGCTAACAATGCAGACGAATAACAAAAGCTTTCGTATGTAGAAATCACACATTCCCACTTCCCTCCTACAAAAATTCGGACTATTATGTTCCTTTTTGCATCGCAGTAATGTATATACAATTTATTATCAAAGACAGTAAGAGTTAAAGATGTGTAAAAATCATCAGGACGGCTTGTAAAGTGATGAACAGAACCACTGTATAGATTGTAGGCCATGAACATCCCGTTGGAACAAAAGATCATGTAATGCTTCATTGTGCTGGACACTCTATGAACAGCTGCTTTGGGCCATGAATCGTGGCGGCATTCAACTTGCAGAGTATACATCAGAGCCTGAATAACCAATTTGTAAGTCTCCCTACAGGAGAACACAAGCATATTGTTCATCACGAGGTTTTCAAGATACTTTGTGTTTATTACAAAAAGTCTACATGCAGAAATCAATGGAAGCAGGTATTGTTTTCTGTCCTCTCTACCATTTGGAATTTCACTTTGACTATTATTTACTTTAGCTGCTTGTGAAAATGCCAAAAAAACATCAATTTCTGCATCTGTATTGTTGGTTTCATCAATTTTCTGATTTATATTATTGATGTCATCAATGTCTGCATCACTATTTTTATCATTCACAGCTATATTGTTACTCTTGAAATCCTCAGATTCCCCATTTGTTCTGATGTCATCAGCAGTTTCAACATTGTTACGACTATCATAAGTATCAGCATCAGTATCAGCACTGATATCACTGATATAAGAAGCATCATCATTATCTTGTGAAAACTCTGTGACATTATGTTTATATTCCACCCATTTCAGGACAGCATCCACTACCAAATCTTCATAGTTTGCTGCAAGATAATCACTTTCAACAACCCTGTAAAAATCACTATATGATAACTGAAAAAGATTTTCAACGTCCCTAATATTGGCAAAATGCCGTGAAATAAAATGTAAAGAATGGACAATTATTTTCTCTGATGAATGCATTTTAGCATGTTTCAGAACAGTGAAGCAGTTGTCCACAGACATGTTATTTCTGACAAAATTCTCACATTCTTGAATCAAGTAACCAATCTGTAGCTGTGAAGTTGCCGCCCACACATCCAAGATATTGTCTTCAGTTAATCCATCTATTCCCTTGTATAGCGAATTGATAATTACATCAAATGTACATGCGGTCATTCCCCCAACTTTAGCACAGTTCTCATGACACTCCTTCATTCGTGACCTGAAGAGTCCCTGGAAAAATCCAGAACAGGCACTAAGGATGAAGCGGTGACACTGGAAGGATATTCCACCAACCACAACAGTGAAGTCACTGAAATCATCTCCCTTCCACAGGTCCCCGAGCGACTTCTGGAGACCACGGGCCAGTGTTGTTTGCACTACCATTGTCTCGTTGAGCGTGTGTGCCAGATATCAGTAAAGATGACCAGTTTCTGGCTAGTAAATATAATAAAACATTTAAAACAATTCGAAATATTTTCCCCCAAAAAGAGGTCAAATCAGTTTTTATCTACTTAATGAAAAGTATATCAAAGATAGTTTTATCTCCAAAGAGCATTTCTTTTTTTACCCGCCAACGATACTAAGTACACATACACATATGTCACTCGCTAACTATCTGGTTACATTGAACACATGAAGTCGGATAAGACAGACGTACCGTGTTCAATATCAACAAGAAGTTGAGTCACAATAGTCAGACTGCGAAACAGCCACAGAAGACTTACATTTTATCTTTTCAACAAATTAGACAAACATTGGAACATGGTCTCCAAATTTAACGGGAAACAAGCACAGAAACAGTTTGACCCTTTCAAACATAAATTCAAGAACGAGTTGTTTTCAGGCAGCCTAGTTAACGCGGAGGGTGATCCGTGTAATAGTGAGGGACACGCAGAAGCCAAGCATTGCACGACCGTCTGAAGGACACGGTCAACCTTCATCAGCACGCTCGGGATGTGAGGAAAGCTACTGTAACCTGCCACTTCTCAGGGCGCGCAAAACATTAATTTTACTCATAGTCGGTATTTACCAACATCATCCTCTTGAGAAGTAGAGATTTTACGACTTCTCCTAAGACGGTCTACCAGTTGACATTGTTTATCCAGCTACGTACCTTATAATACATGTCTACGTGTTCATATATATTCTTGATGTGTTCATCTCTTTTCCCGTGATGTGTTAGTTCATATGTGTGCCGTCTGTTGTCCTTGATGAAGGTCTTTTAGTATGTTACGTTCAGGTGTATGTTCCAGCGCCTATTCTGTACTATAGTACAGGCGCATAGGACATATGGTGTTAGGCCCATATTATTGTGTAACCCACAGCACACGGTGGATGATGTGGTCAGCATCATGCCCGCCACATTTACTTCCAAATTTATGTGGGTTGTTGAATAAGTATGTTTGAAAGGGTCAATCTGTTCCAACGCTCGTTTCCTTGAGTCGCCAAATTTGACTGGATCGACCACGGGGATCGATCAGAAAAAAAAGGACCGCACCAACCACTGCCCCCGAATCTCCACCACATCTTGCTATATTTATATGTACAGGTTGGAGTACACTGTAACAGGGGACAGGAAAACAAAGGAAGAAAATATTTGGCGATCCACTGTAACAGCAGACTTAACTTCTTAACTTCATTATACTGGTTCAGAAAGCTCTACAGAGTCTGTATGCAACCAGTATATTCTACTCCACCGATACTAAACATACTGTGAGTATCCAATCTATTATTTAATGCATTAACTGACTGCCCCCACCACATCCTGCGGCAATCCATTCCAAGCATTCGCCACTCACTCATTACAAAAATTGTTCCTATCTTATCTGAACCTGTCTTTAAACAGTTTGAAGCTGTGCCCTCTTGTTCTTGTAGCCGGTTGTACTTTGAAAAAACTTGGTATAGTCTAAGTTATCTTTTCCATTGGGCCTGGATGACGGTCAGAGAAACACTTGATAAATAGCTCCAGGGAAAAAAAGATTGTAGATCGTCATAGTCAACGTTAGTGAGCATTGCATATCTTCTTCTTCTTCCTCCTTCGCTGTCAATCTCCCGCTACCAAGCCCTGAAATGGTAAGTAGCAGAATGTAGTCCAGAGAACGGAATGCGTTGTGTCGTAGTTTACAGCTTGGCTGCGATATTTGCACGTTTCGGTCCAACACATCCGATCTCAACAAGCATTTTTTGAGTACCGGGTTAGCATTCCCTCTTCGATCCCTTATCCTTAACTAGTCTGCCCTGTTGCAGCCTGTTATCCAGGATCACCGCGTGGAGGTGTAGAAGGGTCTTGGCAGCTATGGTTCGCTGGCCCTGACGCTAGCAGTCAGCTATGGGTCGCTGACCACCGCAGCTCATGCGCTGCTCAGCGTCTTGATCCCGAGCATTGCATTAACTCTTTCAAGACGAGCGGTCATTCTCTGTTGCTGTTTTTTTCCTTGTCGTTCAGGATGGTATAGGAGGCTGCGTGTCCAGTTTGGCAGGCACTAGGTTTTTTTTTTTTAATCGACCTGATAACGTGTAGAGTTTAGAGAAGTAGAATTGCAGATAATGCAGACCATTAAAAAAACATATATAACAAAACAAAACAAAACTGAACGTCATAATTTCCTAAGCCTTGACTTTGATAATTCTTCTGACATTACCAGTTAGTGTAACATCGTATGAATGGAGTTTTTCAAAACTCGAACTTATAAAGACATCATTTTAGAACGTCAATAACTTATAAGGGTTTAGTGATCTAGAGAAGAAATTGTGTGAACGTTTTGAATTATCAAATGTAATTGGTGAGTTGACAAATATAAAGCACGAAGAGTGTACTAGTAATTAGTAGTAGTCCCTTTTTAGTTATGTCTGGCTATAGGTTGATGCGACCTTGGAGTAGCAACTCTCTATTTAATTGTTGGGTTTCCTTTTCCTTTCGGCGTTGTCTCTTCGCTTCCGTGTGTTGTTTGAGCTTATTTTAGCCCAGCCTGAGGTGACTTTTGAGGATTGCATCTCCATTTGGATCTGTCTGCAGCTATGTCTTACCAGTACCAAGATGTCAGATCCATACTGAATGCCTTCATGTCACGCTTACATGAGTCTTTGAACCGCAGCTGTGGTCGGCCAGCTGTTCTTTTACCACACGCCAGCTGCCCATAGAGAGTATCTTTAGGGATGAGACCGTCTTCCATTCGACGAACATGACCAAGCCATCGCGGTCTTCGCTGACGAAGGAGGGTGTACATACTTGGTTGACCGGTGCGAGAATAAACCTCCGAATTTGTCACTCTGTCTCACCATGAGACACCAAGGATGGGTCTCAGGGGCGTAGGGGAAAGGTATTGAGTCTATGCTCTTGTTTGACAAAGGTTGTCCACGCTTCGTTGCCACATAGAAGCGTACTGACGACGCAGGCATTGCAGACCATGACCTTTGCTGTAAGTTTAGGGTTTTCCCATACACATTTTGTGAAACGAGAAAATATGGAAGCAGCCTTGCCAGTGCGATTGTCTCTTTCCGGATCTGTCTAGGGAGAGCTTGTCATTGATGAGGGACCCCAGGTAAGTGAAATGGTCCACAGTTGTCAGTTAATAGTTGTCGATACTGATGGTTGGGATGGTATCTACGTCTTGCCCCAGCACATTTCTTTTATTCAGGCTTATTGTAAGCCAGAAATCTACTACGCCACATTGAATACTGAATGGCCGTGATGTATTACCGCCGTTAAGCTACGGCGCTTCTGTGTGATACTATTGTACAGTTTTTGCTTTGAATATAATTATTTTTTAAATACTTGTATACGGTGTATATCAGGCAATATTAGTATAAAATATGTGTACCCATGCCTATATAGAACTATATAGAACAGTGAAAAAGACATTCTCCGTAGATTTGGTTAGGAATCTAATAGCGTATTTACTTCTACTGATCCACTTTGACGTGATCCACTTTGACGTGGGCGGTAAAATATATGTGGTACACAGTCCGATATCAGCCCAGAACTAGTCCTGACTGGCTTGTAATGCCATCAGTTGTTTTCGGTAATGTGTGTTCTATCCATTGCCTGTGACATTTTCATTCAATTCAATTCGACACAGGCATCCGTGTTGGAAAGTTTTGACCTTTTTGATGTACATTTCGTTGTTCCTCGCGTAACAACATTGGAGTCGAACATCTGTATCATTGTGGTGGACTTAAATTCTTTCGATTTCCACAAATTCCATAACGTAATAAAAGTCGCTCTAATCTTTTGAATTCGTAATTTGATGTCACTATCAGTACCTACGACCTTGCCTAAATTACTGCCAAGATATATGAATTAATCTACTTCTCGTAGTATTGTGTCTACCAGCACAATCTGATTCTCGTATATGCTTTTATTCTTATAATCTGTGTTTTTGTTTTTGTGTTACCTTTAGACCTAATTTCAGGGACCATTCAGTAAATATATTAATTTACATATGGCTGTAACCTGAGTGGTCCGCCTCCCGTCTTTGTGTATAACAAGGACAAGAATAGCACCACTGCCCCACAAAGAGCATGTCGTAAGAAGCGAATGTGTGTGATATGGTGTAACTCTCGCCATGGTTAGGTATTGTGTTAAAAGCAGTATAGATGGCGCGTAATAGGCTGCGGGTCTACTTTGCTCTAGTGTTTGAGTCTATTAAGATGGACTCTCGCATCTCTCGTCACAACGCAGCAGTGCAATAAGCTGCTTGAGCCCATCCCACTAAGCTGGAAACTCCCGACTACATGCAGCTCAAGCATGAGTTGGAACTTGCACAGGAGCATCCGCGCTTGTAGAAGTACAGGTAGACTATTACTGGATTACTGGGCGACTCGTTCTTCAGCGGCGGTTAGACCATTGCGAGTACCAACTTCTCTTCCAACGATCTCTGTATTGGTGGTCGTTTCTTGTCTCTGTGGTACCATATTACTGCCACTGCAACGATATTCCATTCTTCGCAGTAAATGTCCCCCCCCCCCCTCCCACACACACACACACACAGCGATGTTTCAACTAGTCTGCATAAATAACTATCTTCCATCCGGGACTATTGACGTATATCCGAGTTGTGAAGACTTTTGTGCGCCGACCATGTGCCTCTCGAGGGAGGCTTGGGTCACTCTTGAGTGTGGACCATCTCTTCCGTGAGTGTTCATGTTTCCGCCGTATAGCATATTGCAGGTAGTACTGTGGAGTTGAATAGAGAGGTACGTAGGATATGGTCGTGGATGTTGTCCAGTACTGGCTTTATCGAAGAGAAAGCCGCCCATTCCGCGCGACGCCATCTTGTTAACTCTGAGCTCAGGTCGTTCTGCATGTTGAGCAGACGTCCAAGGTAGATGTACTAGACACCATCTTATCAACTCTGGGCTCAAGTCGTTCTCCATGTTGAGCAGACGTCCAAGGTAGATGTACTAGACGCCCTCTTATCAACTCTGGGCTCAAGTCGTTCACCATGTTGAGCAGACGTCCAAGGTAGATGTACTAGACGCCATCTTATCAACTCTGGGCTCAAGTCGTTCTCCATGTTGAGCAGGCGTCCAATGTAGATGTACTAGACGCCATCTTATCAACTCTGGGCTCAAGTCGTTCTCCATGTTGAGCAGGCGTCCAAGGTAGATGTACTAGACGCCATCTTATCAACTCTGGGGTCAAGTCGTTCTCCATGTTGAGCAGGCGCCCAAGGTAGATGTACTAGACTCCATCTTTTCAACTCTGGGCTCAAGTCGTTCTCCATGTTGAGCAGGCGTCCAAGATAGATGTACTAGACGCCATCTTATCAACTCTGGGCTCAAGTCGTTCTCCATGTTGAGCAGACGTCCAAGGTAGATGTACTAGACGCCATCTTATCAACTCTGGGCTCAAGTCGTTCTCCATGTTGAGCAGGCGTCCAAGGTAGATGTACTAGACGCCATCTTATCAACTCTGGGCTTAAGTCGTTCTCCATGTTGAGCAGGCGTCCAAGGTAGATGTACTCGTCCACGTCGTTGAGTCTCTGTCCATCTAGGAGGACTGGGTCGCGGGAAGTCAATCGATTGCGCATGACTTTCATCTTGGACGTGTTCACTTCGAGTCCCGCTTTCTGTCTCTCTCGGTAGAGCGCTGATAGCATTTCATTGTCGTCTGTGGTTGCCTGGTGATGAGTGTTAGATCAGCTGTAAAGAGAAAGTGATTTAGCAGCCTGCTATTTATGTTGATATCAAGGGCATCCCAGTGGCACTGGCTGAGGACAGATTCCAGTCGTGCGGAAAAAAGACTCGGTGAGATGGGGTCCACTTGACGAACTCCGGTTTTTTGAAGGGTTGGAAGATATCTTCATATAACAGGTAGACTATAACTAAAACATATAGTTGTGGTTATAAGACAAAAGAGTCAAGTCATTAGCAAAGTCCTAATCATTGAATCTTTTCATCTAAAGTCTTGAATTTAATTTCTGTATCTAGAACTCATGTTCTTCATAATACAGTCAATCTATCTATAGCTATCTTTGGCCCACTCGTGTCGTTAGACGTCTTGGAGAGGTCTAACCTTCTTTGTTTAATATTTTTATTTGGCAGGTGAAAATCTGCTGGTGAGTTGCCAGATCAATCCCAGTATCTGTTACCAACCGATAGGCTTGTAGTCTCTAAAATATACAATCACCTATTTTTGGAACCGGTGGTGGTGGAAGCGTAAATTAGAGAGAGGTAGACCCGCAGCCTGTCAGGCGCCATCTATGCCGCTTCACTAACCACATAACCAAGATCTGATGTTATAGCCTCAGTCGCCTTTTTGCGACATATTCTTTGTGATGCGATAATTCCTAGACTAATTTGAGTAGAATTTTAACTTGAATTTTTCCCGAGCAGCGGCCGTTAAGGCATGGCCCACTTTAGATCTATAAAGTGGGCCATGGTTAAGCCTACTCTTTGCGATTTCCAGCTGCTAAGGAATTGTTAACTGCAAACACTTTACCTGAGACCAATGGGTCTCCAGTCAATAGCCAGCAGAAAGGCAAATGGTGATAAAAGGCATCCCTGTCTCACCCCAGTTCAGATCACAATTGACTCCAAAAGCTGTCCATCATGTACAATTCTTCACATTATATTTTCATTCATTTTCCTAATTATGTTAGTGAACTTTAGGGATACTCCATAGTTACGGAATAATTTCCAGTGATTCTCTCTAAACCGAGAAATATATTTTTATAATCCCCAAACCCAATGTAAAGTGTTGAGTTCCATTCTTCACTTTGTTCAACAATTATCCTTAGTGTAGCAGCTATCTGATCTATACAGGATCTACTTTGCCCCTAACCTTCCTGTTCGTCACTCAGCTGTTCTTTTATGACTTCTTTCTATCTCTCTAATATAATCATGTTCAATATCTTCACAGGCACCGAAAAATACCATTATTCCCCTATAATGTGCGTACTGTTACAGATACCCCCTTTTTCAGCAACTTGCCTACAAAGATTTCATTCCAGTCCGCTGGTATTTCGTTTCTATATCAACCGTTACATACTTATATGTATGCTTTTATCTCCATTGAATTGCAGTCCTGGTAGAAACAGTAAAATCTTTACTAAAATTAACCAATATAAGAAGAGCAGTTAATATTTAAACTTACCAGTGTGCGTCTTACTCCTCAGATTAACATTGTTATACTGGTTTAGAAGACTGCAGAGTCTGTAAACAACCAGTTTCTTTTCTCTAAAAGCTATATGCATCCAATTTATTCTTAAATGCAGTAATTGTCTTAATCACTCTTGCATTCTCTTATCACGATGTCTGTAGAACATTCCTTTCAGTCCAGCAGAACTTCCATGTTTGGCAGGTTAGCAAGTGTTGGGGAGCGTTCTAAAATAGAGGAGTTACAGTTATCACGAGTAAATTGAATCCACATTCAGTATATCTTCACGAAATATTTCAGACTCACGCAGGAATTTGCGTTCTTAAATAAATCAGAGCATGACAGATCGGCAGTGAAATAGAAATACAATTCTGCTTAGTCAAGGTAGGTGTGGTCTGTTTTCACTGTCAATCTTGTTGATACTTGGATGCAAATACTGAGAAGTAACGTGAAAAAAGTAATGGAAGGATTACGGCCGATGCTGCTTGTTGAGATTAGGTACCTAAAGCTATTTTGCTTGATGGCTCAGTTTTTATGAAGTGTCTTTTTTGTCCATAGTAGCTACTGTCATTGGCAATGAAGTGTTGGAGGCTTCGCTGTACGCAGTTTCAGATTTTAAAGTGGATCCACCAATGTCTTTCTTGTCTCCAAATAGTTACTGTCTTTTTGGATACAGTGTTAAATAATTGGCTGTGCACGACCATATATAATTGTAACTGATTCACAACGCAGATACGATATATTGACTCGCTAACTTTCTTAACGTGTTATAACACTGAGCTACTGACTCGCAAACTTTCTTATAAGGCTATAGCGCTGATATACTGGCTAGCAAAACTTCTTAAAATGCGGTAATGATATACTGATTCACAAAATTTCTTAGAATGCCATAACATTGTTATACTGACTCGTAAACCTTATTAAAATGCGATAATGATATGTGGATTCGCAAACTTTCTTAAAATGTCATAACGCCGATATAACTTAAACACGACGTCTTAACACTGGTTTAGAAGACTGTATACAGCGAGTTTCATGTACATTACTTTGCTCTAAAAGCTATGCGCATCCAATCTATTTGTATATGCATTAATTGTGCCTCCACTACTTGTTGTATAGTGGTAATGCATTCTAAGCATTCACCACTCTCTGACCAACAAAATATTTACTAATATCTGATCTGTACCATTCTTTAGTTAATTTGAAGCAATGCCCTCTTGTTCTTGTAGATGGTTGTATTTTTAAAAAAAAACTTGTTATAGTCTAATTGATCCGTTTCTTTGATTATCTTGTAAGCCTATATTGTCACCTCGCATTCTTCTCTTTTCTAGATACTGTACCCGGTTTTTTAAGTTTTTCCTCATAGCTATAATTCTGGAATCCCACTTTCAGCTCTGCCACTCTTTATTAATCCTTTCCATCATGTTTATATTCTCTCTACGATAAGGACTCCACTAGTACTGCAGTTTAGGTCAAACTAATGCTTTATACAGTTTGACAATCACTTCCTTGTTCCTATGTTTAATATTTCTTTTTATCATACTTAACATTGCATTTGCTATTTTAACTGCTACCTGAACTTGCTCACTCACCTTACCTGTATGATCTATTTTAACCCATAGGTCTCTTTCCTTTTCTATCATTCTAATATTGTTCTCACCCATTCTGTAATTATGTTCCACATTTGATGTACCCATGTGGATGACTACATTTATCTACATTAAACTCCATTTGCCAGCTTACAGACCATTCTCGAATTTAATCTAAATGCGACCTCAATATATCCATTTCTGCTTTAGATGAGACACTACTGCACAGTTTTGTGTCATCAGCAAATTTTGCAATCATGGATCCCATATCAATGTCCCAATCGTTTATATATATATCAAGAACAAAATTGGTCCCAAGATTGTGTTCTGTGGCATTCCACTCTTTACTTCACACCACTCAGAGTTCTCCTAATTTATGTCTTATCTCTGCCTTATTCCGGTTAACCAATTATCAATCATTTGGCAACTCCCCCCCCCCTCCCCCCCCCCCCCCAATTATTCCACGGGATTTTAACTTTCTAAATAATCTTTGAGGGGTACTCTTTCATAGGCCTTAGCAAAATCAATATAAATAACATCCCCTGCTTTCCCTTTATTCATCATTTAGGTAACCTTCTCCATGATTTCTAACAGATTTATTAAGCACGATCTCCCTCTAGTAAACCCATGCTGACTATTTCTGATTAGATTAAACGTCTAAATGCATTACAATGTTTTCTTTGATTATTGACTCTTACAATTTACAGACTATGCTAACTAAACTGACCAGTTTATAATTTGTGCGCCTGATTTTTTTTTACTTATTTGAATAAGGGGATCACTCCTATATCTTTCCAATTCCGTTGAACAATTCCTTTTGCAAGTAATTGAGAACATAATTTAGCCAATGGTTTTGTTAGTTGATATCTATTTTAAAACATCAATTTTGGATGAATACCATCTTGCCCTGGACATTTATCCACTTTCAACCCCATCATTTTTTTTAAAAACCATTTTCTCTGTAATACAGGTTGATCTTAGCCCTCTGTATCCATTTCTCTTTGCAAAAAAACTATGGGCTCTGGGATCAGTCTACTATTGTGTGGACTGTGCTAAAGTACAGATTGAGTAGATTAGCTGACTCCCTATTTTTACTCCCTATTATTTTTCCTGTACTATCTGTGATAGGGCCTACTTTTTTTTTGGTTCTTTTTTTTAAATTTCTAACATAAGAAAAGAAGCTTTTACTTTCAGTTTTGACTTTATGAGCAATATTATTTTTCGAAGTCTCTTGTTGGTGCTTTGTTCACTTTCTGAGCTATATTTTAAATATGTTTCTTTGGATTTACCTGCCTCTATATATTTTTCCCATGCTTTATTTTTAGCTCTTCTTCATTCAACTACAAATCTAGTTGTTCACTTTTTACGCTTTTTGTTTACCTCCCTACATGGAACATATTCCTCTTTTAGCTTTTCTAGAACTGTTTTGAAACTCTCTCACTCTTGTTCAACCTCTGTTCCTCTGATAATATCTTTCCAGATTAAATGACTCGCTGCCTCTTTGACCTTCTTAACATCTGCCTTAACATCCATATGTCCACGTGTCTATGTTTAGTTCTTTCCCTGCTATAAGATCCCAACGGATAAATTGATGGTCACGAGCCAAACAATTCTCCCATGTTAACGTCTTCAATCATATTTTCCTCTGTAGTAAGGACTAGGTCTCCTGTAGCTGCTTTTACATGTTGAATAAAAAAAATTGTGAGTTATGCACTTAACAAAAGGTTTTGACTCAAGTGGTTCTACCATATTCCATTTTATTTCTGGAAAGTTGAAATCCCCCATTATTAATTTCTCTGAACTTTTCTATGCTACTAATCAGCTCCTCATTTTCCTCTTTTTGAATTAATGGACATCTGTAGGAAACCACTGTCTTTTCACCCTCACTTTCTCTTTCTCCCAATACACTTAAGTATTTGTTGACAAGTGAGAAACCATTTTTTATAGTTATATTAACTGAATTTGTGCAGTATAATAAAACGCCACCTCCCTTAGCCTTGTCTCCAACTACCCTATCTTTCCTTAACATTGTATATCTCTCTATTTCTAGTTCACTTTCTGCAATGTCCTCACGTGTCCATGATCCTGTTAATCCTATTATATCTGGTGTTTCTTCTTCTACATACAGTTCCAATTCTTCTCTTTTATTTACTATGCTTCTCACATTTGGATAAAAATATTTTTTGTTTTTGCTTTATCATTTTTATTTTTCTACCACTGATTACACATTTTCCTGACCTCAACTCTTCCCTTTCAATACATTCTCTGAAGAACGCTATTTTAGACCTATCTTTAGTCTGATGCTTCATAGACCTTGCTAGTTTAAATGTATAACACAATGATTAAACATATACTTCGCTACAGTATGCTGCCCTATCTCGTTTAGATGTAAATTGAAGATATAGAGGGGAAAATAAAGATGATAGGAGACAAAGCGAATAGTCATGTTGTGGTATTCGTAGTGACAAATAATGTAAAGAGAGATAGTACAGAAATAATGCAAAGATACAAGAGTCGTATGAGAATACTTTAGGAAAAAAAGTACAAGAAGGTCACCAGGATGGGTATTTTGACAGAGCAGATGAGTCAGGCTATTTATTACTTTTTTTCCTTAAGTATTCTCATACGACTCTTGTATCTTTGCATTATTTCTGTAATATCTCTCTTTACATTATTTGTCACTATCAATACCACAACATGACTATTCGCTTTGTCTCCTATCATCTTTATTTTCCCCTCTATATCTTCAATTTTAACTGCCCCAATATCAATTTTTTCAAATATTTTATGTTGTTTTGACAAATGTCTGCCAACCTCTCTCACCATTGAATCCCCTATTATCAACATTGAACCCTCGCTTAAATTTGTGTACTTATCTTCCCTGTGTTCGGTTACCGCACTAGAATCTCCCATACTTACAATTTATATTATTTTCTCCATCCCACACCTGACAGTGGTTTTACCATATGAGCTTGGCTACCTAACTGCAGCTTCTTTAAAACTTCCTCAATTTTCTCTTGTTTCACTTCTATTCTGATCTGCCTCTTTTCTAATCTCCTCCAATTTCTCATGTGTCCTAATATCGCACTCCATTCGAGCCTGCCTCACTTCTACTCTACATAACCTACATAAAACATTTACGGTACTTCATCTTCCAACGTTGCATCTATCCCTACACTAATACTAACATTGCGGCCGCACAAATCACACACTGACACTCTGCTCTTCGCCTAGTCTTAGCCATACTAATTATGTTAGTTATTACAGTTACACTTCCTAGCCAATAAGCTATACTACCCAATACAATATATATTTCAAATATTTGTTCTAGCAATCACCAACAAATAAAATGTCGTTATTAATCTTAGAACATCTATCACAAATACTAAGCCTACACACAACAGTTTACAGTACAGACAGTTACTTCCGCTTACTATACCACGATATTTAATTATGTCAAGTCCCTAACTATCTGTTACAACCAGACCTCTATAATTTGAAAATACGTATTCTACAGTAAACTACAATTACAACTATGTTATTTTTACACAAATTAATTCTTAGCACTAATATTTACCTACTAATATATAGATGTCTGTACAGTCAATTCGAATCCACAACCGTCTTGAACCTGATATAAAACACTTTCAGAAGCATTACTGCATATTGAAAATAAAATTGGTGGTAGCGTTCCTGGAAAACCATTTAACGATTATATTTTTTGAATTTATAGATTTTGACACACCGTTGCCAATTTGGCTTTCACATAGATATATTTCTTCCATCATTTTGGTTGGCTTAATTAAATTTGCATTGCCGTTTCTTGACTTGGAACAGTGCTAGAATGTGTGGCCACTTTGTTCATTGCTAGGTAGTTTTCTTTTGTTATTTACTTTTCGTCATCTAGAACGTGTTAGGGTTGGGTATCAGATTTTCGTTCTTTTTTCTTGGCATAAAGACTGGCTTCTTTTTTCACTTTTAAAATGGTAGAAGCAAAAGACCTTACGCAACCTTTCATTATTGAAATCAAACCTGATCAAAATTAACGTAAAGGGCCTCGCTAACTGGGTTGCCAACAGTGTTTGATTTAGACTATGTATGGTTATAATCTGTACAAAGAAAAATAGTATTTACACTAGAGACTAGGTCTTTCAAAATTTGAAAACATACGCTTCGAGTTATCATTATCATACATTGTCACTACAGATGGACGGAATATAGGTCCACTGATAGTTTGTCTATCACAAGTGATGAAGACCACTCTCTTTGTTCAGCCGTGTGGACAGTCGTATCTCTTGCTGTGTTGATAGTTTGTACATCACAAGTGATCAAGACCACTCTCTTTGTTCAGCCGTGTGGACAGTCGTATCTCTTGCTGTGTTGATAGTTTGTACATCACAAGTGATCAAGACCACTCTCTTTGTTCAGCCGTGTGGACAGTCGTATCTCTTGCTGTGTTGATAGTTTGTCCATCACAAGTGATCAAGTCCACTCTCTTTGTTCAGCCGTGTGGACAGTCGTATCTCTTGCTGTGTTGATAGTTTGTCCATCACAAGTGATCAAGACCACTCTCTTTGTTCAGCCGTGTTGACAGTCGTATCTCTTGCTGTGTTGATAGTTTGTCCATCACAAGTGATCAAGACCACTCTCTTTGTTCAGCCTTGTGGACAGTCGTATCTCTTGCTGTGTTGATAGTTTGTACATCACAAGTGATCAAGACCACTCTCTTTGTTCAGCCGTGTGGACAGTCGTATCTCTTGCTGTGTTGATAGTTTGTCCATCACAAGTGATCAAGACCACTCTCTTTGTTCAGCCGTGTGGACAGTCGTATCTCTTGCTGTGTTGATAGTTTGTCCATCACAAGTGATCAAGACCACTCTCTTTGTTCAGCCGTGTGGACAGTCGTATCTCTTGCTGTGTTGATAGTTTGTACATCACAAGTGATCAAGACCACTCTTTGTTCAGCCGTGTGGACAGTCGTATCTCTTGCTGTGTTGATAGTTTGTCCATCACAAGTGATCAAGACCACTCTCTTTGTTCAGCCGTGTGGACAGTCGTATCTCTTGCTGTGTTGATAGTTTGTCCATCACAAGTGATCAAGACCACTCTCTTTGTTCAGCCGTGTGGACAGTCGTATCTCTTGTTGTGTTGATAGTTTGTCCATCACAAGTGATCAAGACCACTCTCTTTGTTCAGCCGTGTGGACAGTCGTATCTCTTGCTGTGTCCGCTGAAATGGGTGACTTGCGCGGAGATTTGGATTAAAGTGAGGAAAAAACTGCGCCTTTTGTCAACCTCACTCACAGAGCCTAAGCTACCTTTTGCCAGTGGCAAGACATTCATCGAGACGACTGGAGATAGCATAGGATGCAGATTTTGCCTCAGGGTTACCACCTAAGCCTTTCCGTAAACATGTAACATTGTAACCCGCAGGGTAGAAAGGTGGAAGGCATCTAACGCAGTTTGTCGCGCCTTTTCGATAACCACAAGAGGTCGTATGGACAACACTCAGCGTGTGAGTGAGTCTGGCATCTCTCCCCAGCTGTATTCAGTTCATCATAGTAGCATCTAAAATTCCCACACGCCAAATACGTGAAGGTGAACCGGCAGAACTAACCCGTGAGATACGACACAGGTATAACTAGATTAAGCGTAGCGCCATTCAGCCGGCGTCCAGACCAGGATAAACGGATGGAAGAAATCACAAAAAAAGAAAGAAATAACAAGTCCAGACGGAAAACAACTCCACGTATCCGTGAACACAAGTGTAAGTCGTCGACTAGTGTGAATTCCAGGCAAATCAGTGGTCTGGCGGCATCCATAATGATCCAAAACAGTAGAGAAATGTAGACTCGCAGCCAGTTACGGCGCCATCTTTGCCAGATTACCATAGGTCCACTACTGCAGTTGATTTACCCTAACCATGTTTTAGGGAAGTATGAGATGTCTTGTGCAGTGCGGTTTCAGTAACATTGCTTTTTACATGGCGAGGTTGCTAGTTCAATGCACAATCCTTTGGGAAAGCGGAAAGATAAAATAGCGGAATTATTATTTTTACCAATGAGTCACCTGAACGCCGGTCGAGTCTGTCAACCGACGGCACCTCAGTAGCACAGACGGTAGAGATGTTTTGATCAGCTAACAAATCTGACGGTCCAATGCTGAACCTTAGTTATTCGACTCAACCTTTTACTTTTAGTTGTTCCTCTCATTCGCGATGTTTGTTATACTTATCGGTTCTCCCGGCGAATAAGAGTTATCTACATAAAGGTTGCCGTGATGAGAACATTTCAAATTTCAAAATAACTTTGTAGGTTCATCTACACGGACTAGCGCTTAATACACAGTTTCCTAAGTTTTTGTGTAAAACCGTTTGCTAACCTTGTTTGTATTCCAGTTGTTTTTAGAAAAGACATAGGATTGCACAATTGTATACTAAAGTATTTCAGTCTAAACAAAGGTATGACGTACGAAGAGTCAAAACGGCTAATCAAAGCCAGATACATGACCAAATGGGAAACCGAACATACTGGTTACACCAAAAACGATGCCTATTACCAGTTGAACCGAAGAGAGCAGGTCGTTGTCTTCAGACTTCGCACTGGCCACAATAGACTGAGGTACCACCTATTCAACAAATTGAAGATAGGGTGTACCGACGAATGCCCGTGCGGTACTGGTAAAATGACCGCTGAACATCTGCTGCAGAACTGCCAGACATACGAGGATCAGATGTGGCCATTACCAGTGGAACTGCAAGACAAGCTCTATGGCAGTGGCGACAGCCTCAGGATGACCGCCGCTTTTTTCAAAAAAATAATGGTTACTGTCTGACTGCGTACGCAGAAGAAGAAGTCTAAACAAAGGCAAACGTTCTTAGTTTAGTTCACATTTGAATAGTTTTGCCTGATGCTGTCACCAACATCGCTTGTGATGAGCAACTATTATTATTATCCTAACCATTCAGCCACTAGCTCCTTAGATGAGAAATGTCATTGACAATATTATTTATACTATACACACATAAAATAGCACATTCTATTATTTCATGATAAAAGTCTACATCATTCAAATATTTTAATGAATGATCAAATTCAATGTTACTCAGATATTTAATTAATGATGTGATAATTCTATGACACTCAGTTATGTGACAATTCTATGATACTAAATTATGTGATAGTTCTATAACAATGAGATACCAGGAACAATCAGTAAGTAGGTCACAAAATGATTTCGGGTAACTGAAAATGGTATTTTCTAAAGGTATCATTAGGTAGCAGCAGCATCCAGCCTTATTTATGATTACTGTAGGCAGCAGATGGCAGTGTCGCATGCACATGCACAGCTCAGATATAAAATTATGTCTATGCTCACAGAGTGTACAATCAAAGAACTATGTGCTGTTACGAATTATTTGGTCCCAAAAGAACTTTCTGTAAAGAACAATCAAAAGGAAATGCTTACTTTTTATGGTGAGAAGTGTATGTAAAGTGGTGGATAACTGCGTCGATACATTTTCTCAAGCACGATTAAAAATTGCTTATGAAGTCTGACCTGGTCGTCCAGTTCAGGTTGCAACAGAAACATTTGTGCTGTGGGTAGGGAAGATGATTCAGCTGAAAGACAAGTAACGGTAGACAGTGTAGCAACTGCATTAGAGTATTTGCTTGGTTTAGCCTACAGCATAATCCCAACTTGGTAAGAGGTGTTTCGCAAATGAAGAAGAGATTGAACATGAAGTGCAAATGTGGTTGAAACAGCTGACTTCTATGCTGCAGGTTTTGGTGTAATGATAAAGAGATTTTGGATAAATATATCTCAATGTTAGTGGAAAGTATGTTCAGAAATAAGGGACAATGTTCGTGCAATAACCTTTGATTACGATACCAAAATGGGGAATGTGTGTTTGTTCGTCTTTTAAAATGGAGTAAAAACATATAGAATTATAGATTTTTGTGACAGTAGTTACCAAACTTACCCACCAAAGTGTTATTAACAGCATTATTCATCATATAGTGTCATAAAATAACAAATAACCGGTCACACGACCCGTAAATTGACCGTTATTAAACTGATAGCTGAATGGGCCTAAAAAAACTGTTATTGTAAAAATTGTTCACCCACTGCCTTGTGGGATACCTGTTCACTGAAAAGGCTTCGGGAGAAAGCCCTGAGGAAAAATCCGTAGCTGATGTCTCTAAGTCAATCTAGTGGTGGTTCCATCGCTATTCTGGCAAATCATGCAACGTCGCTGATTCCAGGCTGTATCGGCTAATGCCGGTCCCCTGGATCAATTAGTTATATGGAGAGGTTGGACCAGCTGCATGGACAACAGCTTGCTCTCCATAGAAAGATACCCAAGCTTATGACTTGGAGAGGCCTTCTAGTTTCACTCTGCGCTGTCGACACAAGTGCATCAACAGTTAAACTAGGATGTTGAAATGTCCGTACCATGCTGACTGGACCATCTGATATCTATCTATCTATGTTCTTTGCGCGCCAAATTCGGCGCATAAGGCAGAAACAAATTATCTCCAGTTAGAACGGTGTGACGCCACTGTTTTTAGATCTTGTATGGTGATGAGGCCCATAGTTTGAGCACCCTTGGATGATTGTTCTTCTGAGTGTTTCCTTGGGTCTGCCTCTTTTCCAAATGCCCCTTGGTGTCAATTCGAGTGCTTGCAATAGAAGGACATGTCCGATGTATGTCAATCGTTTTTTTCCGGATGATGGTCGACACGTATATTTGGTTTGTTTCTGTTCTTATCGAGTCATTAGTTACGAACTAGTCGCAGCGTATATTCAATAATTTTCTGAAACATTTATTTTCAAAGATAATTAGTTTGTATCTGATAACCTGCATGATATACGCGATGCCAGAAAGACACGCGCAATTAATGAGGAACTGAAAAGACTAGATGTAGACATTGTAGCACTTCAAGAAACCCGATTAGCTAGACGGGGTCAATGAGTGAGAAAGACTACATATTCTACTGGCAAGGGAAAGACCCCAATGAAAAAAGAGAGCAGGGTTTCGCAGTGAAAAAGTCTATAACTATGGTTAGGGTGACCCGACTTACTGTTTCGAATGAGATGAGACAGTACTGTTTTTTTTTCATATTTCCTGTCCGTCCCGTCGTTTTCATAAAAATGTCAGTTCTGTCCCGTTTTCAAGAAAAACTATAAATGTACTTTTAGATTGATCAATCCTAAATTATTACTTATAATCTCATATCAATATTACGGATATCAGTTACATAGCCCTAGAACAGAACAGTTTTTCAGTGTTTGATACATACTAAGTATCAATATCTGCAGTGATTTATTTAGAGAACATTTTAAAAATTAATGTTAGCCAACACTTGCGAGTCTCACATGACGCGTTAGTTTTTTATTTGCATAGATGAGAAATCTAGATTAAGTGTTGAAACAATGAGAGATATGTTACTATGTTAGTTGTAAGGCAAAATTGTGCATTGTAGTGTAGGAAATTTTATGAGCAGGTCTTAAAAAACCACAATTTGTAACGCAAGATTACTTCATCAGAGAAATATTCATGGCACGATCGTGGTGGAATGCAGACCCTCTGTGCTTTTACCTAAAATGTGTATATGGGATTCGGACACTGAAGAATAACTGTAAGCCTTTTGTAATAACACATTTTTTAAAATTATCTCGCTTTTTCATTAAGACAGAATGATACATATAACATCCCCCCCCCCCCCTTTTTGGTCATCCACATGTCCCGTTTTTGTCTTAAGGAAATATGGTCAGCCTACATATGGTTGAACCAGACGAGAATAGTCAAGAACGCTTGATTATACTTCATCTCCATACCACAATGCTTTCCGTCACCCGTCAATATATATGCACCTACCTTGTGCTCCACTCCTGAAGTCAAAGATGAGTTCCATAATGATTTAACAGCGATCATTAGAAGTGTCCGTAGTCAAGAACAGCTGGTTCTACTGGTTGATTTTAATGCTAGAGAGGGCGCTGATCACGACTCGTGGCTTTTATGTCTTGGCAAGTTTGGAGTTGGACAAAATGAAAATGGTCAGCAGCTCTTAGAGTGCCTACCATGAACTACCAAACGTACGATGGTATTAAGAAAACTATTGGCCCTGCGAGTAGGAAAATAGCACCGCTCAAATCCATCACTGGCAAGAAACTAACAGATAAAGGAAAGCAAGTGGAGCGATGGGTTGAGCAATATTCTGAGCTCCACTCGTGTGTCAATATAGTCATTCCCACAGCCCTTGTCGCTGTCAAAAGTTATCCCAGTATGGACGAGCTTGACATCGACCAATCTATAGAAGATCTTAATAAGGTTATTGACAGCTTGGTCTTGGAGAAAGCACCAGGAAGCGACGGGATTCAACCTGACTTGATCAAACGCTGTAAAGATATACTTTTGCAACCGCTGTATATGATGTCATGTCAGTGCTAGAAAGAGGTCACAATACCTCAAGATATGAGAGATGCACAGATTGTAACATTATACAAAAACAAAAGGTGATAGAAGTGACTAATAACTATCGAGGTGTCTTTGTTTAGTGTTGTAGGCAGTCTTTGACAGAGTTATCTTACTAAGTCTACAGAAATTGGCTGAGAGTGTGTATCCGGAGTCATAGTGCGGATTCAGGTCTGGAAGATCAACGATCGACATGATTTTCTCTCTTCGATAACTTATGGAAAAGTCAAGTGAGCAGATCCAGCTCTTTTATGTCGCTTTCATTGACCTGATAAAGGCATTTGATTTGGTTAGTAGAGATGGCCTCTTAAAAATCCTCTCTAAATTAGGCTGCCCAAACAAACTGCTGTGACTAATAATATCGTTCCATGAGGGCATGACAGGAACAGTCCAATTTGATGGTAGCATATCACAACTATTTTGAATTCTAAGTGGTGTTAAGCAGGTCTGCGTTTTGGCCCCGACACCGCTCAGAATCTTCTTTGCTCTGTAACTGAAACATGTGGTAACGCAAATGAAGGAATCTGTCTTCACACTAAGTCGGATAGTAGGCTGTTTTAACATTGCAAGGCTCAAGATCAAAACAAAGATCAGGGGGATCACCATCAGGGACTTTCTTTTCTCTGATTATAATGCAATTAGTCAGCAGAACTTCAGAGATGGATAGATCGCTTCTCACAGGCTTGCAAAGATTGTAGTCTCACAATAAGTCTTAACAAAACAATGTGCTGAGACAGGAAGTAGATACCACGCCACATCTTAGCATCTATAATTATGAACTGGCAGCTGTGCATCAATTCACGCACCTGGGATCCCTCATCAATGACAAGCTCTCTCTAGACCCAGAAATAGACATTCGCATTGGCAAAGCTGCTGCTACATTTGCTCACCTGACAACATTTGTTTGAAAAAATCAGAAACTGACAAATAAAACCAAGGCCAAGGTATACCATGCGTTGTAAGCACACTTCTATTTGGAAGCGAGACTTTGACAACTTATGCCAAACAAGAGCACATGCTTAACACCTTCCATCTACGGCGCCTGCGATCCATTCTTAGAATTACATGGAGGGACAAGGTGACAAATGCAGATGTGCACTCACGTAGTGGTCTCCCAAGCATGTACACTCTACTTAGGCAGCGAAGACTATGATGGATTGATCATGTTCGTTACATAGAAGTTGGTTGCATTCCCAAAGATATCCTCTATAGGCATTTGGCGGATGGCACGAGAACAGTCGGCCGACCACAGTTGAGATTCAAAGATGTGTACAAGAGTGATATGAAGGCACTGGACATGAATCTTGCATCCTGGGAAGAGGAAACTGCAGACTGATCCAGTTGGGGATGTACCCTGAATGGTCATCTCACGCTTGATGAAGCAAAGCTCTTGCACCACAGAGAAGTGAAAAGACAACGCCGCAAGGAAAAAAACAACAAAAGCATAGTATACCTGTTTTTTTTTTAATTTTTAATTTATTTTTTGTGTGTTTTGTTGTTGTTGTCTATCACTCCAAGTCATATCAATATATAGTCAGTCATGAGTGAAAGGGCTACTATAGTAGTACAATACTACAATGGTTTTTAAGTTTGTATCTCATTTAGTTTTTATCAATTGCCATTTGTAACCTATTTGTCCTCGTATTTATAAGTTTATAAAATGGTATGACACTCAAAATGAGAACAAAAGACCACAACATTTAAAATGCTTGCAAAAAGGGACCAGAGTCAATACAAGAGTGAGTGAGAACTACAAAAATGGGGTAGAGAGTGGAAATTGAAACAATGTATGACATAAATAGAATTGAAATTGAATCTGACATCAATTAAAACCTATCCATTAACTGAGCTTATAAAATAAAACGCCAGGACTTATGAAGAGGACCAAGAAAAATGTTGATTGACAGTATTAAATTAACACTAGGAGCATGGATTGAAAATAACAATTCCCTCACAGATGGTACACAAAAGAAGATTGCTCCTTCCTATAATATCTAATAATATTAGACATTTGACAAATATATATTCAATCAATTATATAACTCTATAAGACTAATATAGTTTATGATACCATCAATTCTCTTTTATGGTGAGATGCAGGAGGGTAAACACTCCTTTGGTGACCAAATGAAGTGCTTCAAAGACACACTTAAAGCTTCACTAAAAACCTTTGCTGCTACACAAGACCGAACAGCATGGCACACATGTCTTTGTGAAGGTGCAGCATCATGCGAGGCATCCATAATATCAGCATCTGAACAACGGAGACAGACTAAAAAATCCAGTGAAATGAAGCCTTCATATCAGGTGCATATTTCCTACCTATACTGCCCAATGAATTTTCAGACCAACATCGGACTACTCAATCACATTCGAAGCGATCGACTGACTGAATATATTCCAATCGGCTGAACGGAAAGAGTGGTTATCTTCACATGTGATAGACAAATATGATTATCAGAATCATATAATTAAATTCTATACAATTAATTAAGGTACATCAATAAACAGCAAGGACGGTGAGGGATAGTGGTTAAGTGACACAGCTCACAATCCGAAGATGCTGAGTCCTCTACCCAATCACAGCATCGGTTGCTACCCTGAAGAAGCAAACTTTTACAAGATGCAGGAGAAAGCAGACTATTACATAATATGCATGCCGAAGTCAGATGTATAGGGCCAATGGGTGCAAAATAAAAATATACTGCAATGCACAGCGCCTTAGGGAATAGAGAAAAAGACGAACGCAAAAAACAATATTTTATAAATCAATAAACAGCTGGAGGCATCTTTAATAAAAGTGGATATACATCTTTCGTATTTAAATACAAAAGCCTTCTTAAAATTTTGTTTCTGATAGGCCAATCAAGTAAAGCAGTAGGAAATAATATTTCTGCAAGATGACTAGAAATTTGAGAGCTAGGTTAGAACATGAAGAAATGGGTTCTTTGAGTGAATTGATAAAGAGTGTGTTGTATAGGCACCAAGCTACATTAACTATCAAGATACATATTCTTCACCGCCCTCCCCATGCTGATAGAGCCTAGCTACTGATGGGTCTACCTACAATGTCCAGTGAAATTGATTCTGCCAACCCTTAACCTTAATTGGGTGCAACCAAAATTTATATTTTTTACTAAGATAATTAAAATAATATATCTTTAAAAGCATGTTGTACAATTACTGCTCCTTGTTCATTGACATACGTTGAGTACTAGATAAAGACAGGTCATGCTATGTGTAAGGTGTTAGCCATTTTTCAGATAGGATCATTGGCAAACATGGACTCTCACATTTAACGTTTACTAATTTAATACTTTCAAACACCCCAGGAAGTGATGTCAAGCATGTTTCAGGTTTCACGTTTTGGTCCTCTGGACAAAAAACAAACAGCTGTTTTCTGTAGACCACACAACCTCTAGAGATGTATTCGCCCGAGTCCCATAGTTTTGAGACAAGTTCAAAATCGACAGGGTCTGTGTCTGAGCTGAAAATCTTCCATAGGGAACCATTCATCTGTAAGATGAACACATCTCCTCGATGATAGAAGCTGACCATGTCCTTGGATATTCCTTTCATAGATGATCCACTTAGGTGACTTTCGTTTGTTTTTGTGTTATAGCAATGTGCTCTGACTATATTATTTTCTGTGTACAAAACTAAAACATATTGCTGAAATCTCACAAGGCAATCTGCTTTGCAATTAACATTTCTACAATAATGCAAGACTTTGTCATATCTACAACTGGCATCGTAGTATTCAAGATTTTTTTTTCTGGCATAATATGCACAGCAACCATGTGTTATCAATTTAAAATTCTCATCTTTGTCCATGTTTGTAACAGTCACTTGTTGCCAGTTTCTTTCTTTATCATACAGGCTGATTTCTTTTTCCTTTCCATTTTTTAAACAATATATGTAAAGGTCATTATCAAAGACTGATATAGTTAAAACTTTTCCAGCACCATACCTATGACTTTCAAACTTATGAACAGAACCATTGTTCAGATTGTAGGCCAAGAAATAGTCATTGGAAAAAAAGACCATGACATGTTTCATGACACTTGGCACTCTATGAACAGCTGCTTCAGGCCAAGCATCATGACGACGCTCCACGCACACAGTATACATCAAAGCCTCAAATATCAGGTTGTGAGTCTTGCTACATGATAGTAGTAACTTATTGTTCTTCAAGAGATTCTCAAGATAGCTAGTGTTTATTACAAGAAGTCTACATGCAGAGATCAGCTGAAAAAGATGTTTTCTGTCTCCTCTATCACTTTGAACATCTCCTAGGCTTTCCTTCATTCCATTGTCTTTTGTCAAACTTAAGGGAACATCAATGTGCACATTCTGGTTGCTGGCACCTTCAAAATCATCACTCTTGCTATTGGCACCATCAATGTTCTCTTTGGCATTGCTAACATACACATCAGTATCTTTAGCATCCTTTTGTGAACAGTGTGTGACATTCCGTTTATATTCAACCCATTTAATGACAGCATCCACTACTACATCTTCAGAGGTTGCTGTCAGATACTCACTGTCAATAACCCTGTAAAAATCATTATATGAGAGCTGAAGAAGACCTTCTGTGCTTGTACATTTTTCAAAGTGTTTGGAAATAAAATCTAAGGTACAAGCTACCATCGTCTCTGATGAATACAACTTAGCATGTCTAAGAACAGTGAAGCAGTTGTCCACAGACATGATTTCTGTTAGAAAATTCTCACATTCCTCAGCCAAATATCCAATCTGTAGCTGTAATGTAGCAGCCCACACATCATAAACATTGTCTTCAGTTAATCCATCTATTCCCTTGTACATGGAGCTGAGAACTACATCTAAAGTGTTTGATGTCATTCCCTCAACTTTAGCACAGTTCTCGTGACATTCCTTCATTTGTGACCTGAAGAGTCCTTGGAAAAAGCCAGAACAGGCACTAAGGATGAAGCGGTGACACTGGAAGGATGTGTCCTCAACTACAACAGTGAAGTCACTGAAATCATCTCCCGTCCACAATTCTCCTAAAGACTTCTGGAGACCACAGGCCAACGTTGGTTTGACTACCATCGTCTGTGTTAGTGTGTGAGCTACCAGTAAAGACGACCAGTGGTTGGCTGGAGAATATAAGGAAAACATGAAAACAGATCAAGAATTTGTCAAACTAGCCCCCGTCATCCTTTTAGTCCTATTAATGAAGATTCTCTCCAAGCTATTACCATCGTCTACCGGCATTTCTTTTTTTTTACTCTAAAAGCTATTACATACACACATCCTACTAACTTGTAATATTGAAATCCCAAAGTCTGCCATGACGGAAGCATTCGACCCCTTACTAAAAAGAGATCGAGTGATATTATTCAGAATGTGAACAATCTACAGCAGACTGAATTATCTTCTGATTAAAAAGTTAATAAACACAAACGTACATATGTGGAGAGGTTAAGCAAACACTAGAGCATGTCATCCAAGTCTGTCAGCTCCACAAGAGGAGCAATGATAGTAAATTTCTTCACAACACTTTTGAGAACAACCCAGTATGTTGACAAGGAAGGCCTCAGATCTATCTACCTTCAGTCAACTTGTGTCGTTAGAGATCATGTGGAGGTATGACTTACTTTGTTTCATATTTTTTGGCAGGCAAAAATCCACTGGTGACTTGCCAGATTAATCCAAGTATCTATTACCAACAATTAGGTTGCTGTACCAGGCAACCGTTAGGTTGGTAGCCCCTGGAATACGAGTCTATTTTTGTGACAGGTGAAAGTGTAAATTAGATTTCCAACTGCGTGCGCGTCACTGCACATGGGTGTCTGATCTCACTACTCAGAGTTCTGGGGAAATATTTGGATGGCCGACAAGAAAAAATCCCGGTCACCACCATATTTGAACACGCGACTTCCAGCACCAGAGACGAACACCTTACCTGGAGACAACTGGGTCCCCGGGGCCTCAGATAGGCAATCAGTTTCATGAGGGGAAAAGATGTGATTATTTGAGAGTGAACAAAAGAGAAGAGGAAGGAGAAAGTAATTTGTAGAATTTGCTTTCAGAACTAGCTCCCATACTATAGTAAGAAATTCCCGATGCCAATGCATGAGGTCTAGCATCCAAACATTATGACTACCCTTATGATGTGACTTGGATTTTTTAAGATGGCCGGATTAGAGAGCTAAGAGGTAGTTATGCACAGAAAGGAACTGACCGAGGTCAAGATGTAGTACGAAGATCTGCCATGATCAATAATAGGAGGACATATGATAAACAATCAGCTTTATGGTGATGACTGGGTGCTTTCAGCTAATAGTTAACTAGATTTTAAGCATCTTATTGACACCGTCAGAACCAGTGAAGAGAAAGGACTATCAGAGCCAGTGAAGAGAAAGGACTATCAGAGCCAGTGAAGAGAAAGGCCTATCAGAGCCAGTGAAGAGAAAGGACTATCAGAGCCAGTGAAGAGAAAAGACTATCAGAGCCAGTGAAGAGAAAGGACTATCAGAGCCAGTGAAGAGAAAGGACTATCAGAGCCAGTGAAGAGAAAGGACTATCAGAGCCAGTGAAGAGAAAAGACTATCAGAGCCAGTGAAGAGAAAAGACTATCAGAACCAGTGAAGAGAAAGGACTATCAGAGTCAGTGAAGAAAATGGACTAAGTTTAAATATCTCCAAAACAGAAATAATGGTCATAATAAATAGTCTGACACTGCTTAAAAGTAAGTATGAAGTAGAGATAAAACTACAAAATTCACATGCCGGTACCATCATCCCAGATGACAGAATGTGTATAACAGAAATAAAGAGAAGAATGGCACTAGCTAAAACTGTTTTTCCATAAGATAGAACTGATACAGCAAGTAGATTGAGGTGAATAACATTTGGCACATCTTGTCCTATTCTTATATTGTTTGCTTTCGCATGATGAGTCAGGAAATGACGCAAAAGGATATGTTTCATTTTTTTCAAAAAAGCAATCTGTGTCAAGATCGGAGAACAATGAAAACTGTATAACATGCAATTATCTAGCCCATGTGTTTCTGATGTTGGATCTCCAGTTGAGACTGGGAAAGAAAATTTTTGTTAAAGTGGAAGGATGAATGGCTAGAGCATAACGTTGAGAGGTGTGGCAAGATGTGCAGTATATCCGCCGTTCAAAGGATTGTGCGATTCATCATCACATGTGGTTATTGGTTTCAAAGAACCATTTCGTCACGAGACTTTCAAGTTTCACAACATATCAGTTCAACACATGAGGTGATGCAAAAATATTAGATGTTCAAAAACACCCAGAAAATTCTTATACGGCAAATTGTCTAAACAGATTGACAAAAAAAAAGTTCCTTCATTTGGAAGTGTTATTTATTATAGGGTATATATAGCAAAAACAATAAACCCTTTACTGACATCAGAGGTCTTGCGGAGCTTATTGATAATCTTTATGTGGAAGTGCTAGAAAAATACACCAATAATAAACATTGTAAGGAGTTTATACACTACATTGCATAAAGTG
This sequence comes from Ariolimax columbianus, assembly GCA_036924085.1. NCBI lineage: Eukaryota > Metazoa > Mollusca > Gastropoda > Stylommatophora > Arionidae > Ariolimax > Ariolimax columbianus. Next base: position 97,547,077 of record JAVGWX010000004.1, on the reverse strand, counting down.
TGCAGGAAGATGTCGTGGCTGACATAAAAGCTTCAGAGTTTGTGTTATTAGTTGGATCCACAGATAGGTCTGACGTGGAGGAATGTATCACTTTTGTTAGGTACATAAATGCCAGTGGTGTTGATGAATCATATTTAGCCATTACTCCCTTAGCAAATAGCACTGCTTTAAGCTACCCAGACAGCTTGGACGAAGAACTTCAAAAGGAGAACTTGGATTGGAGACATGAAAAATGTTTAGTTAGCCTAGCAACTGATAGAGCACCTTTCATGATAGATAATGTTAAAGGTTTGGCAACTAAAATCACTGATTGCACAAATCATGTCACAAGCGTGCTTTGCGTTGCACACAAACTTCAGTTAAGTGTGCTGAGGTTTGAAGATTCTATATTGATGATAAAAATAAATATTGAAAGAAAGATGCAAGAGTGATCCCCTTATTCAAAAAGGGCAAAAAATCAGATTAAGCAAATTATAGACCAGTGATTTAACGGTCGGTTTAGAAATCATGGAGCAGGTTACAGAAATGATAGATAAAGAGGAGCCAGTGGATATTATTTATCTAGATTTTGCAAAGGCCTTTGATAGAGTATCTCATCAAAGATTATTTAGAACGTTAAAATCACATGGAATATGTGGGGAAGTTGCCAAATGGATTGAAAGCTGGTTAACGAGAAGACAGCAGAGAGTGGGCATAAATAAAAAGTACTTTCATTGATGTAAAGTAAAAAGTGGAATGCCACAGGCCAATTTTGTCCTGACATATATAAATCTTCTTCTTCTTCTGCGTACGCTGTCAAACGTCAACCTGTATTTTTTCGAAGAAAGCAGTGGTCATCCTGAGGCTGTCGACACTGCCATAGAGCTTGTCTAGTGTTGCCACTGGTGATAGCCACATGTGCTTTCTCTGGTACTCGTATGTCAGGCAGTTTTGCAGCAGATGTTCAGCTGTCATTTTCCCGGTACCACAAGTGCATTCGTCAGTGCCACCTATCTTCAGTTTATTGAATAGGTGGTACCTCAGTCTGTTGTGGCCTGTGCAGAGTCTGAAGACCACGACCTGCTCTCTTCTGTTCAACTGGTAATAGGCATCATTTTTTGTGCAGCCAGTATGTTCTGTTTCCAATTTGGCCATGTATCTGGCCCTAATAAGCCTTTTGGACTCTTCATAGGTCACACTAGAATCTGGTTGTGGTAGTCTTGCATCTTCTTTTACCAGTCTGTCTGCCTCCTCGTTGCCTTGGACATTACAGTGGGATGGAACCCACTGTACCACTACTCTTTTTGGTGTGGACTGCTGGCATAGTTGACAGAGTACTGCTCTTAAATCATTAAGTTCAGTATTTTTCTGGCTTTTTAGTGCTGTGACTATGGCCAGGGCATCTGTAAACAGGACTATCTGGCTTTCATTGCTTTCGCCTGTCAGCATTGCTTCTACTGCAGCACTCAGTGCCTCTGCTCTGAAATTGCTTGAGAATTTTGCAGTTGCCACTGACAGTGTTATTTTTCTACCATTTGGTAGGCTCAGGAATATCCCTGCCCCTCCGTTCTGTGTATGCATGGGTCCAGTCCATGCTTGGGTAGTTTTTCGTTATGTACCTCACGGTTATGTCACTTCTTTCTTTTTCAGTCTGGCTGTTCTTGTTTCCAATACCTGGTATATTTTCTACCTCCTCCGGAATGATATGCTGCTTCCAGGTAGGTTTGCGTACAGTAGGGATGGGCTTTCGTATTGTTAATGTGTTCATAGGGTCTTCGCTCATCTTTGCTTTGGCTATTTCTGCAAAGTTTCTCCGTTTTAGTTTCCCATTTCCAAATCTATTTAGTCTCTGATGCATTGGATGGTCCGTCAGTCTCCTGAGTTTCTCTGCTTCCTGCTGGGCTCTGCAGTTTTTTCTGTCGGTCATGGATTGCAGATTTGTAACCTTTTCTCAAGTTCTACAATTGGCGTTGACTTCATGCCTCCTGTTATAACTCTCATGGCTTGGTTTTGAAGTTTGCTAATTTTATCAAAGTTCGCCTTTGCTGCTGTTGTCCATGCCGCAATGCCATACTCGAGAACTGGTCTCACTCTTCCAGTGTACAGTTTCTTTAGTATTCTTTCATCTGCTCCCCAGCTTATGCCAGCAATTTTCCTCATGGTTGCCATTCTTTATCTGGCTCTCGATCTGACTTTTCCATGTCATGCGCCGATCAAATGTGACTCCCAGGTAGTTTGGGTTGTCGTTTGGCGGCCGATATTTGCCGTTAAGACTTATTTTGGTGTTCTGGTGTTTATTTGAAAGCGAGAATATCGTACATGTTTTTTCCTCATTTATTTTGACCAGCCATGAGTTCGCCCACTCCTCCAACGATGTTAGGGCCTACTGCATTCGATTGTTTGCTATGGTGAGATTTTTTTTAGAGGTCCACATAGCCAGATCGTCTGCAAACATGGAGCTGTGGACTCTTCTTGGTATATTCTTTGTGATATTATTTATATACACCAGGAAAAGTGTGGGTGACAGTACTCCCCCTTGGGGTGCTCCCTGCTCCAGTGTCACCTTTTTTGCTCATCTGCCCTTGTACTTGAACTCTGGCTGTTCTCTTTTCAAGGTAGTGGCTGATCCATCTGTACATTTTCCCACAAACTTCACTTCTTCGTAGCTTGACTTTAAGTCCCTCTTTCCACACCTTGTCAAATGCCTTCTCTAAATCCACCCAAACCACTACTGTGTGTTTTTTCTCCTGGTAAGCATCCTCTATTTCCTGGGCTATGAGAGTGATCTGGTCCTCAGTGGATCTGTGCTGTCTAAAAGCTGCTTGCTGTGGAATTAGTATGTGTTTTGCTTCCAGGTGCCACATCAGTCTGGTGTTTATCATATGCTCCATCAGTTTTCCTACACATATCAGTAGACTGATAGGCCTGTATCCATTTGGATCTGTTCTATCTTTTTCTTTCTTTGGTACTGGTATAGGTACAGCCTCTTTCCATGCCTGCGGTACAGTTCCCCTTTTCCAGCTTTGGTTCAGGACTGACAGTAACTTCCTCTTTGCTGTTTGGCCCAAGACCATCAGCATTTCATTTGTTATCCCATCTTTTCCCGGCGATTTCTTTTTCTTTAAAGTTCTCATGGCCTCATCCATTTTGTTCATTGTTAGTTTTGCCATCATCTGCTCCTCTGGTGCCATCTTGATGTTGTCGTGGCTCTTTTGTTCTTCACTTATATCTGTATGCCTGTCTGTAGGGACATCGATGTGGTTTGCTCTGGCATAATGTTCTATAAAGGCGTTTGCTACTTTTTTCCCAGTAAGCACGTTGTCGCCTTGTTTGATGGTAATTTGTTTGATTGATGGTGTATCGTCGTTCATGGCTCTGACTAAATTCCATAGTTTGTTCCCTTCTTTATATGTTGAGGATTTCTGTTTTAAATTTCCAACTGTCTCTTGTTATTTCGTTTAGTGTTCTTTTGTATTTCGCAGTGATGGCATTGAGGGCGATATTTGCTTCAATAGATTGCTCTATCTCTGCGATGTCCCTAGCATTTGAGACTTCATCCTCTGCTTTCTGCAGTTCATGATTCACATATATAAATGATTTGGATATTGATATGGGATTCATGATTGCAAAATTCGTGTCTCATCTAAAGCAGAAGTGGATATTTTGAGATCTGATTTAGATAAAATTCGAGAATAGTTTGTTAGCTGGCAAATAGTTTAATGTAGATAAATGTAGTCATCCACATGGGTAGATCCAAAATGGAACATAATTACAGAACGGGCGAGAACAATATTAGAAGGATAGAAAAGGAAAGAGACCTAAGGGTTATAATAGATTATACAGGTAAGGTGAATCAGCAAGTTCAGGTAGCAGTGAATAAGGCAAATGCAATGTTAGGTATGATAAAAAAGACATATTAATCATGACAGTAAGAAAGTGATTGTCAAACTGTATAAAGCATTAGTTAGAACTAGATTGGAGTACTGTGTACATGTGTGGAGTCCTTTTAATAGAGGAGATATTAACATGCTGGAAAGAATGCAAAAAAAGAGCAACAAAGCTGATAGTGGGATTCCAGAATTACAGTTATGAGAAAAGACTCAGAAAAACCGGCTTACAGTGTCTAAGAGTGAAGAATTTGAGGTCACAATATAGGTTAATTAGATAATCAAAGGAACGGATAAATTAGACTCTAACAATTTTTTTAAATACAACCAGCAACAAGAATAAAAGGGCATAGCTACAAATAACTAAAGAGAGTTCTAGATTCAATTTTAACAAATTCTTTTTAGTCAGATAGTGGTGAATGCTTGGAATGCACTGCCACAGGAAGTAGTGGAGACAGGGCCCTATTAATGCATTTAAGAATAGATTGAATGCGCATAGCTTTTAGAGCAGAGTAATGTAAATGAAACTGGTTGTATACAGACTCTGCTGAGTCTTCTAAACCAGTATAAAGACGTTAAGTTAAAACAAGTTTCTTCTTTTTCTTCTTCTTCGTACGCAGTCAGACAGTAACCATTATTTTTTCGAAAAAAGCGGCGGTCATCCTGAGGCTGTCGCCACTGCCATAGATGTCTTGCAGTTCCACTGGTGATGGCCACATCTGCTCTCTCTGATCCTCGTATGTCGGGCAGTTCTGCAGCAGATGTTCAGCGGTCATTTTCCCGGTACCACACGGGCATTCGTCGGTACCACCTATCTTCAATTTGTTGAATAGGTGGTACCTCAGTCTATTGTGGCCAGTGCGAAGTCTGAAGACAACGACCTGCTCTCTTCCGTTCAACTGGTAATAGGCATCGTTTTTGGTGTAACCAGTATGTTCGGTTTCCCATTTGGTCATGTATCTGGCTATGATAAGCCGTTTTGACTCTTCGTACGTCATACTAGTATCTGTTTGTGGTAGTCTTGCACCTTCTTTTGCCAGTCTGTCTGCCTCCTCGTTGCCTTGGATGTTGCAGTGTGATGGGACCCACTGTACCACTACCCTTTTTGGTGCGGACTGCTGGCACAGTTTGCAGAGTGCTGCTCTTAAGTCATTAAGCTCAGTGTTTTTCTGGCTTTTTAGCGCTGTGACTACGGCGAGAGCATCTGTAAGCAGGACTATATGGCTTTCATTTTCATTGTGTCTCACCATTTCTTCCACTGCCGCCCTCAGTGCCTCTGCTCTGAAATTGCTTGTGTACTTACCAGTAGCGAATGACAGTGTTATTTGTCTGCCATTTGGTAGGTCCAGGAATGCTCCTGCCCCTCCGTTCTGTGTAGTGTTTGTTACAGAACCGTCGGTGAATGCATGGGTCCAGTCCATGCTTGGGTAGCTTTTCTTTATGAAGCTTAGGGTAGTATCTCTCCTTTCTTTTTCAGTCTAGCAGTTTTTGTTTCCAATACCTGGTATATTTTCTACCACCTCTGGAAATATATCCTGCCTCCAGGTAGGTTTTCGTACAGTAGTGATGGGTTTTGGTGTTGTTAGTGCGTTTATGGGATCTTCGTGCATCTTTGCTTTGGCTATTTCTGCAAAGTTTCCCATTTCCCAAATTGTTTAGTCTCTGGTGCATTGGATGGTCAGTCAGTCTTCGGAGTTTCAAACAAGTTTGAATGTGTTAGAAAAGAATTTACTAAAAAGGGAATGGAAGACATAAAGAGATGGTTTTTGAGCACCACCACAGATTATGTGTTATCTATGTCAATATTTGACACGTTCACATGGCAAGAAACTTCCTTGGAAAACTTTGGTAAATAGGAAGTGACAGTACTTGTATGTCATTACAAAGACTTTTTGTAACACAAGGGCAAATAAGACATAGCTTAAAAAAAGCACTCGATGAATGGTATGAATTAAAAATATGTGCAAATGTTCTAAAATTACCAGACATGTTCAAGGACACAAATGTTATGCCTCTGATAGAAGATAATTCTCTCTTAAGAAGAAATAGCTAAAACTGCGAAAGTAATACAATATATTTTGGTTTGGCATGCATTGTTACGTAGAAATAACAGTGAATGATTACCTAGTTTAAATTTGTTAATATACATTGCATGGATTTAGTTCGATCATGCTGGCTGGTGACATTTTTGACTGACTAGTGAGCCACCCTAACAATTGTCAAGCCCTGCAGATGATTGTGAATGGAATTGACTGTCATGTGGTATGACACTTGATGATGATGTGTGCAGGCCGTTATAATTCCTTGGGAGAACACAGAAGCACAGCAAAGTAATTTAGCACTGTATATATGGTGATGCCCTGGATGTCAGGGCTGGATATTATCTTGCATCTTCATGCAAGTCAGAGCCTAACACTAGATAGGCTTGTCCTATTGCATGCTGAGACAGGATTGAATGGATGGGAAGTGGGTTTGGGTTCAAGATTCAAGTTAGCATGTTTTGAAACGGCAGGAAGGTTGCAAAGAAAACCCTAGATGTTTGATGCTATAGAAACATGGTATTCCATGTGAAAAAGATGAAAGTAGGCAGCTCTAGTTGAACAAATCAAATAGTCTCTTTCTAGTAAGTTTGCCCTCCTGCCGGTAAGCATTACAACCCGTTCACCCATTTAAAAAATAATCAAATTGACACTGTGAGAAGTGGAGGAAGTATTACCGATTACTGTATTAGTTTTACAACATGAAACTGAAGAAAAAAAAATTGGCATGAGAGAAAAGACTAATTAATAATTATATTAATTATTATAATAATTATAGATCATGGCATAGAAGGAGTCAGCAACAATTCATTTTCAGATCCCCGTGGAGCACAGGTCTTTAACAAATACAAGTCGGTGATATGCTGAGTAGTGCATGAGCTGCAGCCGTTAGCGACCCAGAGCTACCAAGACTTTCCACCTCCACGCAATGATACTCACTACTTTCTTGGAGACTGCTGTTTGCTCGCTATTTTCACCGTCATTTATATCACTGTCAGTAACATCTGACACAGAAACATAATTTAAATCTGAATCACCCAAAATCTTATTTTTAAATGCGCTCAATAACAACAACATACCAAAAAATGCAATATAATTCTCAAACTCCTGTAAAAACTTTCAAGGGGCTGCCATTTAAAAGCTTTAATGCGCTTGAAATGAAAGAGATCATTTGATTGGCTGATTCTATTTTTAGTTAGCCACACAGAAGCATTCTTTCTCAGGCCTGATGGATCGGCCCGCTCGCCTTTTTCGCTAACGTAAGTTGGGCCGATCATCGGCCTGTGTCGTTCTCAGAGAAAGATAACCCGGTACACAAAAATGCCTTCTGATGTCGGATGTGTCAGACAGAAAGGTGCAAATATCGCAGTCAGTCAATTTGTAAACTACAACACAGCGCATTCCGTTCTCCGGACTATAGCTTGCTACTTACAAAGCCCAGAACAAAAATGCCAAAACAAATTCAAATTGTCGCAACAATCTGTAAGCAGATTCTCTGCTTATGTCTAGACAAATCCATGATTTTGTGTTGGTAAGAGTTGATACTAGATTGGTACTGTACTTTTATTTCATTATTATGGATGTTGCCTTATTCTATCTTATAGCTTTGTCTGCATTGCTTTTGTCAACACAAAATGTATCTACCGACAGTGGCGACCCTTTCTCGACAAGGGAAGGATAATGTCGGATCATGGCGTCTATTAGCAGGGTTATCTGGTTCTTAAAATATTAAGCAAATGAAAGAAATACAATAATTCGTAACGCAGCCTATTATATTTATTTTAGAAAGCGCTTCTTATACTGATATCCGTTTAACTTATTTAATTATTTTTGTTTTCGTTTGTTTGACTAGTCATTGAGAGAGGCTTATTTAGATGGAAACGTCAGCTGTTGCTGATCTCGTGATGTTGACTGTTCGAAGATACTCCCAACTGACGTTTTTCTCCCTTGACGTTTCATTGGCAGCAAGCTACAATGGCTCTACATACGTGTATATCCAGAAGAGTACTCCAAATGGGGGAACGTAAGTACCCCAAGAGTGCGATGGTGATATGTCACTTGAATACTACAGTTGTTAAAAAAAAACAATGGTTATATGTCAATTAAATACTAAATCTGCTCGAAGAACTATGGCGATATGCCACTTGAATTCAACAGCTGCTGTAAGAACTTTAATACTACAATTATAGCCTTGTCACCTTTGGAGACCAGTTCATCGATAGTGGCGACAGCCAATTCATGGGGCTGCTGAATGCCAAGTGTATCTACCACAACCTGCAGACCCAGGGTGGATTTAGGCCTAAACATGCTACAACTTAGGCCCTCATATTTTAAAGATAAATACGCAACAGAACAGCTCAATTACCCATTTGTCTGCACATCTGATCGCTATACAAATAAACCTTTACACCCCTCCCCTTTTCAGGGAGCAGAAGAGGAATGACGAAGTGAAGATAAATATGTAAACAATAAAGGCATACCAGTATATGTTTTCAAGTTTTGTGACCTTCTGGTGTAATTTTTTTTTAACAAGGGGTCAACACGCTTAATGTAGATTAGGCCCTTGCCAAGTCTACATCCGGCATTGTACAGGGCTCTGGACTGATGAACGACCTGATTGATCAGTATGCATATAGTACAGTAAAGTAAATTTACTTTATATTGCATTTCTGGATCAATGAGTCTAATATCCTCGAATAACTCATCAAACTGCATCGTTGCTTTTTTGGGATTCGTTTAACTTTTTCAAAGATGGTCTATAAACCTCATTGTTGGACAAGAGAAACCGTCGTTTCCGTTGTATTCATTTGAATTGTTTCTGAATGCTGGCATCAACTCAACCAGCAGATATTGTAGAAGATTTGAAGCACTCACTAAATAAACTGTATCGGATGCTGCGTGGTCTAGGGCTGAAACTCGCTCGGTTTTCACAATCTCAACGTACAGGGTTCAGTTCCCACCGTGTCCACCAAGTCGTTCAATTAGTTTATTTCAACACTGGATCACGAGACACCAAAAGTTCAAGGACAGATACACATTTTCCAGAAATGACACTTCCAAACGGTTCTCTGTGGCCTCTGAAGCAAGTCCGATCATCAATTAAAGTAAGAATAACTTAACATCGTTATATGGTTTAGTAGACTCTACAGAGTCTGTATACAACCAGTTTCATTACCTTGCTCTAAAAAACTATGCGCATCCAATTTATTATTAAATGTATTAATTGTTCCTGCATCCACTACTTCCTGTAGCAATGGATTCCAAGCATTCACCACTCTCTGACTAAACAAATAATAAATATAATCCACATAGATCTGAATACACGCTATAAATATCGGTACAACGGAAGTGCATTTCTACCGGCTCCGGTGAGAGTTATGTTTTCCTTAATCGGTCTTAGTATTATGCCTGTTAGTAAAAGGCACCATGGCACGCAAAATACTCAATGCTTACCAAGAATTTCCGGATTTGTTTAGCCTCCTGCCTAATTGCGTTATGTGTGTTCAGACTTATGGTGCCAGTTTTGGGCGAGATAGTCGAACGGGAAAGAATAACTCATGTACCTAGTACGTTTAAGAATGCTAATTTATTATTGTCTATGCCTTATTAACTGTCAAGGCTCAAACGGTAACTTTGTTCTCTGCAAGCCTGCTTTGAATATAATACTCACGCGACCAAAACCTTAACAATACTAACGAATAACAAGTGACTTTCTATTTCCTACAAATTCTTAACATAAATGATGGCTTTTAAAATACCTACTATGTTGGCTTAGTTCTGTTACATAAAATCAGTCATCGACAAATAAGATTAAACATCACTACATAAGATAAGAGGTAACCATAGCAGCATGGCTAAAGCTCTGCCCACACAAACTGAGCGCCACTAATCTGACAGAACACCGTTTGATAACCATTTTTGTACAGAAATTGAAACCAAAACTAAACGACGATTGCGTTATTGGAAAGGAATACTGTAACTGGAAAACGCTAATATTTTAAACTCATATACATTTTACTAGTACTAACAGACGCCTCGACTATAAATGTCTAGCAATGCTGTTTTTGAAGCTCAAGTGCAAAGAAAGAAAAAATATATATTGCTTTAACACATGACGTTTAAATGAACATTATATTGCATTACGTTCTCTCCAGTTTTGTTTTTGAGTCGTCTTTTCATAATTGGACAAAGGAAAATCTAGATGTGGTAAGTGTGAATAACTTCCATTTTTTTCTTTCATTCCTCCCTCTACTGCCCACGGCTAACGTGATTAATATTAAATATCGAAATCTACTGTAACTATTCTACGACGACTGAACTCACTACTACTACTACTAGTACTATTTCTACTGCTACTACTACTACTGCTACTACTACTACTATTGCTACTTCTATTGCTACTACTCATGCTACTACTACTACTACTACTACTACTACTATTTCTATTACTACTGCTACTACAATTACTGCTACTATTCCTTCTACTACTGCTACTATTACTTACTTTCTGTGTCCTAGGCACTACGTCACACATCATTCTTCCAGTTTTCAGCGACGTGGATTGCCCTGTCACTGGGACTCAGCAGGAAATCCATGCTAGAAGTCTCCGGGAGGCTAGGGTAGATCATCATATGGTCCTGGTCTTGTGTTACTTCATATTCGCATGTTTCATCATCCCTGTATCCCCATCTTTTCATGTATTTCCTGCATAGTGATACACCAGTTCTTCTACTTCTTCTTCCTTCCTTCTTTCTTCTTTCTTCTTTCTTCCTTTTTTCCTTCTTCCTTCTTCTTCTAATTCTTCCTTTTTCCTTTTTCCTTCTTTCTTTTTTTCTTTCTTTCTTTTTTTCTTTCTTTCTTACTTTCTTTCTTTCTTTCTTTCTTCTTCGTACTCTGTCAGACGTCAACCTGTATTTTTTCAAAAAAAGCAGCGGTCATTCTGAGGCTGTCGACACTGCCATAGAGCTTGTCTAGTGTTGCCACTGGTGATGGCCACATGTGCTTTCTCTGATCCTCGAATGTTGGGCAGTTTTCAGCAAATGTTCAGCGATCATTTTCCCGGTACCACACGTGCATTCGTCAGTGCCACCTATCTTCAATTTATTGAATAGGTGGTACCTCAGTCTGTTGTGGCCTGTGCGGAGTCTGAAAACCACGACCTGCTCTCTTCTGTTCAACTGGTAATAGGCATCGTTTTTTTGTGTAGCCAGTATGTTCTGTTTCCCATTTGGTCATGTATCTGGCTCTAATAAGCCTTTTGGACTCTTCGTAGGTCACACTAGGATCTGGTTGTGGTAGTCTTGCACCTTCTTCTGCCAGTCTGTCTGCCTCCTCGTTGCCTTGGATGTTACAGTGAGATGGAACCCACTGTACCACTACTCTTTTTGGTGCGGACTGCTGGCATAGTTGACAGAGTACTGCTCTTAAATCATTAAGTTCAGTATTTTTCTGGCTTTTTAGTGCTGTGGCTACAGCAAGGGCATCTGTAAACAGGACTATCTGGATTTCATTTCTTTTGCCTGTCACCATTTCTTCTACTGCAGCTTTCAGTGCCTCTGCCTCCGCTCTGAAATTGCATGAGTATTTTCCAGTTGCCACTGACAGTGTTATTTTTTACCATTTGGTAGGCTCAGGAATACCCCTGCCCCTCCGTTCTGTATTGTGTTTGTTACAGAACCGTCGGTGTATGCATGGGTCCAGTCCATGCTTGGGTAGGTTTTCGTTATGTAGCTCAGGGTTATGTCTCTTCTTTATTTTACAGTCTGGCTGTTCTTGTTTCCAATACCTGGTATATTTTCTACCACCTCCGGAAGTATATGCTGCTTCCAGATAGGTTTGCGTACAGGAGGGATGGGCTTTGGTGTTGTTAATGTGATCATATAGTCTTTGCTCATCTTTGCTTTGGCTAGTTCTGCGAAGTTTCTCCGCTTTAGTTTCCCATTTCGAAATATATTTAGTCTCTGATGTATTGGATGGTCTGTCAGTCTTCTGAGTTTCTCTGCTTGCTGGTGGGCTCTGCAGTCTCTTCTGTCGGTTATGGATTGCAGATTTGAAATCTTTTCAAGTTTTACAATTGGCGTTGACTTCATGCCTCCTGTTATAACTCTCATGGCTTGGATTTGGAGTTTGCTAATTTTTTCAAAGTTTGCCTTTGCTGCTGTTGTCCATGACGCAATGCCATACCCGAGAACTGGTCTCACTCTTCCAGTGTACAGTTTCCTTAGTATACTTTCGTCTGCTCCCCAGCTTATGCCGGCAAGTTTTCTCATGATTGCCATTCATGATTGCCATTCTTTCTCTGGCTCTCATTCGATTTCTCTCGATGTGACTTTTCCATGTCATGCGTTGATCAAATGTGACTCCCAGGTAGTTTGGGTTGTCGTTTGGCGGCCGATATTTGCCGTTAAGACTTATTTTGGTGTATTGGGGTTTGTTTGAAAGCGAGAATATCGTACATGTTGTTTTTTCCTCATTTATTTTGACCAGCCATGAGGTCGCCCACTACTCCAACGATGTTAGGGCCTGCTGCATCCGATTACTTGCTATGGTGAGATTCTTTTCAGAGTTCTACATAGCCAGATCGTCTGCAAACATGGAGCTGTGGACTCTTCTTGGTATATTCTCTGAGATGTTGTTTATATACACCAGGAAAAGTGTGGGTGACAGTACTACCCCTTGGGGTACACCTGCTAAAGTGTCACCTTTTTTGCTCATCTGCCCTTGTACTTGAACTCTGGCTGTTCTGTTTTTGAGGTAATGGCTGATCCATCTGTACATTTTCCCACAAACTTCACTTCTTCGTAGCTTGACTTTAAGTCCCTCTTTCCACATCTTGTCAAATGCCTTCTCTAAATCCATCCAAACCGCTACTGTATGTTTTTTCTCCTGGTAAGCATCCTCTATTTCCTGGGCTATGAGAGTGATCTGGTCCTCAGTGGATCTGTGCTGTCTAAAGCCTGCTTGCTGTGGAATTAGTATGTGTTTTTCTTCCAGATGCCACATCAGTCTGATGTTTATCATACGCTCCATTAGTTTTCCTACACAGCTCAGCAGACTGATAGGCCTGTATCCATTTGGATCTGCTCTATATTTTTCTTTCTTTGGTACTGGTATAAATACAGCATCTTTCCATGCCTGAGGTACAATTCCCCTTTTCCAGCTTTGGTTCAGGACTCATAGTAACTTTCTCTTTGCAGTTTGGCCCAACCCCATCAGCATTTCGTTTGTTACGCCATCTTTTCCGGGCGATTTCTTTTTCTTTAGAGTTCTCATGGCCTCTTCCATTTTATTCATTGTTAGTTTTGCCATTAAGTGCTTCTCTGGTGCCATTTGATGTTGTCGTGGCTCTTTTGTTCTTCATTAATGTCTGTATGCCTATTTGTAGGGACATCAATGTGGTTTGCTTTGGCATAATGTTCTATAAAGGCGTTTGCAGCTTTTTTTCCAGTGAGCATGTTGTCACCCTGCTTGATGGTAATTTGTTTGTTTGATGGAGTTTCGTCATTCATGGCTCTGACTAACTTCCATAGTTTATTCTTTTCTTTATCTAAATTGAGGCTCTCTGTTATGTTTTTCCAACTGTCTCTTGTTATTTGGTTTAGTGTTCTTTTGTATTTATATACACCAGTTCGAAGTATATTAATGATGTTGTGTAGGGCAGGAGATGTCCAGAAGCAGGTTCCTCCGGTAACTTTATCAAGGGACCTGTGTGAGCTGTTTCCAGCTTTTGATGCGTTGTTTTCCTGCACTAGTCTGTATGGGCTGGGTTAACTGTAAGAAACTTCGTCTTGACTTTAGTCTTGGGCGCTGCACCTGATGTCCGAACATAGAGTGTCTTGGGTCATTTACCTGATTTCTCTATTTCTATCTCTGACTTATCATTTGCAATTCTCGAGTTTAGTTCATCATAAATATGGACTGCTATGGAGAGTGTGCTGCCAAAGTATTAAAAGCGTTCCACCGACTTCAAAGTCTGACCATTGATAGTAAAAGATGGCTCACTGTGCACATTTTTTTGGGCTGCTTGGTACAGCACTTCAGTCTTGCTGGTAAAAATGGTGAGACCAAAGTCATTCCAAGCCAATGCAAACATGTCAACAGTACATTTCATTTCAGTTTCTGAAATGGCAATGAGAGCGCAGTCATCAGCAAAGAGAAGCTCAGATATGGTCTCAATTTGTACCCTTCTTCTTGCCCGCAGTCTCATCAGAAGGAAGTTCTCACCATCTAGGCCATAGCGGACTTTGATAACAACATCACTGCCCCTGAATGCATCAGTCAACGTGGCAGCAAACATCATGCTGAAAAGGGAAGGGCCTAGGAGGCATCCTTGCTTCACTCCATTTGTAATACCAAAGGGCTCAGAGTATTCTCCATTATCTTGAACTCTAGTCAACATGCAATCACGGAACTGTCTAACAATTATAATAAATGCATTGGGACATCCACATGTGGCCAATGTCTTCCATATCTTCACGACACAGTGTCAAAAGCCTTTAACAAATGTGGTGAGAAAGTGGTCATTTTGTTCTTGATACTTTTCCTGCATTTGCCTAGCTGCAAAGATCATATCAGTGGTGTTTCGTCCTTTTCTAAATCCACATCGACTCTCTGGAAGTAGCCCTTGTTCTAGGTGATGCAAAAGTCTGTTTACTAGAAACCTTGCAAGTATTTTTCCTGCTGCGACGCAAAGCAGAAATATCCTCCAATAATTGTCACTGACCTACCGATTCCATTTTCACTTATACAGATGAATAACCTTTGAAGTCTTGTGGGATACGCTGCTGATTCCACATTTCGCAGAAGAGTCCGGTCAGTTTCTCAGTCAGTCTAGATCCTCAAGCTTTATAGGTTTCGGCAGGAATTGGCTGGAATCCCGGATCCTTTCCACTAGTGAGTAGGTCAATGGCTTTCTGTGTTTCCTAGATAGAAAGATATTGGCTAGGGTCTCATTAGTTTATATGTATGGCAAACTATTGATCACCTCATCATTAATTGACGAATGTCTGTTGAGAACGCTACTGAAGTTCTCTGCCCACCGTTTCAGTATTTTAGTTCTCTCTGTTACCAGGATGCTGCCATTGACGTTCAGGATCGGTGAAGTGGCAGATGCATCTGGACCATATACTTCTTAGAGTGCACTGTAAAAGTTTCGGAGATCATGTCTATCTGCAAACGCCTGAAGCTGATCAGCTTTCTTGTAAAGCCATGAATCTAGCATCTCACGGAGCCTTCGTTGCAGTTTGGCGAACCCTGGAAAAGGCATTCTTCTTTGCGCATGATTTTGGATCATTGATAAATGCACATTGGAGTTTACACTTCTCCTCTAGCGGACTCTGTATATCTTCGCAATTTCCATCAAACCAGTTCTGATGATTGCGTGATGCAGTGCCATGTGTATTGAAGGAGGTAGAGTATAACATTTGCCTAAATCTGGTCCAGCTTGCCTCTATGTCAACTGCGGTGTCAAAATTGATAGCGTCAAGTTGGCTGGCTAGTTTGTCTGCAAAACTCTCTATGGTGTTGTTGTTGTCCAGCTTTATA
This sequence comes from Ariolimax columbianus, assembly GCA_036924085.1. Classification (NCBI taxonomy): domain Eukaryota; kingdom Metazoa; phylum Mollusca; class Gastropoda; order Stylommatophora; family Arionidae; genus Ariolimax; species Ariolimax columbianus. The sequence continues at coordinate 97,531,629 of JAVGWX010000004.1, read as the reverse complement.
ATGTTAAGTCGCTTGGGAACTTTACCTCCTTGTGGGCGTCTTGGATCCTGGATCCTAATGTTAAGCTTGGAGATCAGAAATCTGTGATCTGTCCAACAGTCTGCACCACTAATATCTGCTTTTTCTACGGAGAATAACAAAATCAATCAAATCAATTGTCAATGTTTTGAGCAGGGATGCACCCATTTTGTTCTATTACGCTTCAGCAGGCGAAAAAAGGTGTTGGTAATCATAGGGTCATTGGCGGCACATGTCCTCAAAAGGAGATGGCCTTTTGTGTTACAGTTGCCTATTCCATATTTTCCTATGATTCCTTCCCATGAAGCATTGTCTGTACCAACTCTTGAATTGAAATCACCAAGGACAATGAGCTTGGTCGACTTTGACACAGTAGTAATTACTGCCTCAGGCTCTTTATAAAATTTGTCCTTGGTATTATCAGGAATCTTCATGGTAGGCGCATTAACTCTGATAATTGTTGCCACCTTCTTAACACATTTATTCCCTTTGCTAGGCTGGTTAGCTTCTTCACCAGATTTGACTTTATAACCAGGCCAACACCAGCTTCCCGGGGCTTTTCGGCTGTCCGACCTCTCCAGAAGAAGGTGTACCCAGCATCATCTTCTGTAATCTGTCCCTCACCAGCAAGACAAGTTTCACTCAAGGCAGCAATGTTGATGTTGTATCGGGCCAGTTCTCTAGCAACAAGGGCAGTTCTTGTTTCAGATCTGTTTGTATATACACAGACCAGGAGATTGCACATTTTCCACGCTCACTGGAACTTGGCGAGTTTTGCAGAACGGACATAAGCCAAGGTACAAGCCTCTCAAATTATGCACCTTTGCCTGATCCTCATTATGTGTCAACAAGCCTTTCCAATAGCTGTAGACATCTCCTTGCATTATTCTTTACATCTTTAATGTTGTGTATGAGTCGCAGTTGTCGATCGAGTGTGAAACTAATAGTTTTGGGATATTGCTCTCTTATGAGTTCGTGTTCTTCTAATCTCAAATGTATATATTTTGAGTCAACGTTGTGGCTCTTATTGAAGATAGTATACATTGTCTTTCCACAATAATTTTTGAGTTGTCATGTTTCGTTTAAAATATGGATTCTTTTTAGGTCTCCATTTAGCCTTCGTAAGCGTAAACGAAGTCTCACTATTGTTGCTTGTTATTTAATGCGGACCATCAGTGTAGTTACTCTTTTGTGAGCACTGAAAAAGTCTTGAAGTTGGTTGTCTCATATCCCGAGCGTGCTGAGCAAGGCTGATGGGAGTCTCCAGGCTTGTGTGCTATGTTTAGCTCTATCTGTGATACGCTTACTCTTACGTGGCTCACGTTGATTCTCCAGCTTGTTAGAAAAGCTGCCACGAAAACAGCCTGTTTCCAGGGAGATATGCGTGGAAGTATGTTGGGGGTCTTGACCAGTATATTGTACCTGATCCTGACTAACATGTCTGATCAGTATGTTTTTGCCTGGCCAGACGTTAGTCGCCTCTCCCCAACTTGAGACCGTAGACCGGGCTCCTATAGACTTGTGTGCAATGCGAGGTTTCACAGCAAGCTCCCCACTGTAGGGATCTCACTGTTGAACCTTATTCCCTTGTACAGAATGCCGTGACACATCATGTTTTCAGAGAGATTGACGTTGACCCCTGGTCTTGATCATTATGTTTCCCTCGACCTTCATTACTCTTTGCTCTTAGAACTAGTATTTCAGAAAAATTTGCTGCTGAATCTTTTGTAATCACTAAAGACATATCAAAACGGATTGATGTGTGCTATAATATGAACAGACTGATATATCAGTAGGTTATATTAATGATTTGATAACAAATATCTGTTGAATCAGAGATAGTTAATTCACAGACAATATGGAAGAACAAATAGACAGTCTGAAGACAACAATTTGATATATGTAAACGAGCACACACATATAAAGTGCTTATGTATCTCATCTGCTTTTCATGTTTTCTTTATATTCCAAAGTCAATGTCTGGTCGTGTTCGCTATCCTCTCACACATTAACACAGACGATGGCAGTGGAACCAGAACTAGCATGTGCTCTCCAGAAGTCTCTGGGAGAGCTGTGGAAGGGAGATGATTTCAATGACTTCACTGTTGTGGTTGAGGAAACATCCTTCAAGTGCCACCGCTTCATTCTCAGTGCCTGTTCTGGCTTTTTCCAGGGACTCTTCAGATCACAAATGAAAGAAAATCACGAGAATCTCGTTAAACTACGTGGAATGACCGAAAACACTTTCAATGTAATTCTCAACTCCATCTACACTGGGATTAATGGTCTAACTAGAGAGAATATATTGGATGTGTGGTCAGCTACAGAACAGCTACATATCCGACATTTGATTGAGGCATGTGAGAAATTTGCAATTAAAATTGTGTCACGTGACAACTGCTTTGAAATTCTCAGACAGGCTCAAATGCATTCAGCAGAGAATGTGGTTGCCATTTATTTTGATTTTATTTCAAAAAACTTTGAGAATGTTAGAAACTCGGAAAACTTTCTTCGCTTATTATATAATGATTTTTACAGGTGTATTGGAAGTGATTATCTCACAGCAAACTCTGAAGATGTGGTAGTAGATACTGTCATAAAATGGGTGGAATACAAAAATAATGGTACACAGTGTTCACAAGGAGATGGCGAGAATACTGTTTCTGGTGTGAACGGTTGCAAAGTGGAGATTGATGGAACCATGAATGATAACATAGAAATTGATAATGCCAAAAGGCCCAATGTTAATATTGATGGTACAGATCGTGGGATTATTGATATTCATGATACCAGTAAGGATAATGTGGATATTGGTGGTACAAATAGTGGGATTCTTGATAGTCATGATGCCAGTAAGGGGAATGTAGATATTGATGGTACCAATATGGGGAGTGTAGATATTGATGGTACCAATATGGGGAGTGTAGATATTGATGGTACCAATATGGGGAATGTAGATATTGATGGTATCAATATGGGGAATGTAGATATTGATGGTACCAATAGTAATAATGTAGACATACGCATTGACAAAGGTAATGCTGACATTTATGATTCTAACATCACAAAAATGAACAATAAGGAATTAAACAAGATAAATGCAGACATTAATGAAGGAAACATTATGAATGTACAAAAATATGTTTCATTAGCTCTTTCACGAGAAATTGAAGTGGATGACAGCTTAGGCAAGGTTGAAAATGGTAAAGACGAAAGAGAACATGATGAAGAAAACAGAAAACAATATCTATTTGAGTTGTTTTCTGCATGCAGGCTTCTTGTAATAAAGTCCAGCTATTTGGAGAGTCTCTTGATGAATAATAAGTTACTGTTGTCCTGTAACAAGTCTCACAAACTGATATTTGAAGCTCTCATGTATACTCTTTGTGTGGAACGTCGTCATGTAACCTGGCCTGAATCAGCTGTTCACAGACTATCTAGCCCCGTGAAACATGCCATGGTCTTTTTAGGCAATGGGAAGTTAATATCAGCATTTGATCTAAATAGTGGTTCTTTTGGTGAATTTGCAAAGCAGCCTACCGATTGTAAGATCAATAGCAGTATAATTATCTTTGACAATGTATTGTATATGCAGTATATAAATGAGACAAATGAAGAAGTTGAAAGTATAAATAGACGAAAGGTGTTTCGAACGAAAAATGAGAACGTATTAAGTAAGTATGTAAACGGGACGCACTGGAAACCTGTGATAGTTTCAGAATGTTTACATACTGACGATACTCCTTTGTGTTTAGCCCATGGTTGTCATATTTATTGTTTTAATTTTAGTGATGATAGTCTGAAATGTCACGACTGCACGTGTGACCATAGCAGAGTCTGGAAAATTTGCTGTACACTGGAGGAAAACGTAGATGTTCTCTTTGGATATCACCAATATGTTCTTCTTTTCTATACAAACGATGATACTGCCATAGCTCTATGCTACAACACGGAGACAAAGGAAACACACACATGTGAAACGTCAATAAATGGAACGTCCAAGGATATGGCCAGCTTCAGCCATCAAGGAGATGTGTTCATATTACAGAGGAATGGCTCCTTGTGGAGGATTTTCAGATCAGAAGATAACCCTGTAGATTTTGAATTTGTCTCAATACTTTGGGACTCTGACGACGTTTGGCTCAGAGGTTGTATGATCTACAGAAAACAGCTGGTGGTTTTCGTTGACAAGGAACAACAGCAAACAACTTTGACATACCTCGAAACACTGCCGTGGTTCTTTGAAAGCATTAAATTTGTGAAAGTCGAAAGTAAAAGCCCGTGTTTGCCAATGGTCATAAATGTTGCCTAAGACTATTCAAGATTTATCTTAATTGAGGTAATATGACATAAGTGTTTACAGAGAAATACACGGTGAAATCTAATAAGCAGAAATGTTAGTTTCATTTAAACTGATTAAGGAGTGATGCGCATTTCATTGAAACTGTACAGCGAGAAATGCGGGTATTCGTTGAAATTGAATTTAATAGAAATGGTTGTTTTCTTTAAACACTTAAATCAGTCTTGTCTGGCTTATTATGTGTGGTAATGTGCTTACATTCTAGTGATAAACAAAGCAACACTATAACTACTACATAATACAGTAACTCAAGTCCATTAACCCCAACACAATATTTTTGACCTGAAAATTGAAGAGAAGCAAAAAGAGATTCGCGTTATATTCAGGAAAAAAATAAGGTGACTTTGAATAGAATCTAGCTTTGAAGAAACATGTGGATATCTATTTTTTGTCTCGAAAACTATGTGAAATAAACATGTGTGTCAGGAGTTAATGAGAAATGAAGCCACCGACCTACGCATTTCCGTCACAAGAAGTATACAAAATTATCCACAATACGCGTAAGTTTAGATGAAAGAATTAAATAACGTGAGCTTCTTTAGCTTCGGAACCGACAAGAGGACGAAGTGTAGCTCCTCAGTGTCAGTCGTTGAAGGGGTATGGGCACTGATCAGTGAGGCATTCCTTATGTGTCCAAGTGAGAGGTAGAGAATCATTACTCTGTCATTGATACCATGCAGGGGCCTGACAGCTCACGAACCAGTTGATACCTAATAATGAATCCGACACCAGTTTCGCGCCTTTATATACCGCAACGCTTGCTACAGAAGAACGTGTAGCCACGCACAGCTTCTGTAACGTGACCATATCTATGTAGTCTTGTATTACTAGGAGCAACCACATCCACAGTGTAGCGTGTCAGTTCTTTGATCAGTAGAGCCGTCCTCCATTCCGGTCTATCGGTTTTGGCGATGTCTAGTAACATTGCACACGTTCCACATGCCAAAACAAGATACTCAACCCATAATGACTACGCCAAACCTGGTCAGGAAGTAGAGAGCTGATGCCTGAAAGTGAAATTTAATGTGCGCTTTGTTCAGACGAGTGGCCTGCAGATCGAGTATGACAAAAGGATATGAATAACGAACAAGAAGATGTTAAAGTGGATTTACTTATTAGCATTCTTGACCAAGTATCAAATTTCATGACCGCCAATAGACGTCACAAAACAAGTGTAGAAAGACATAGGGCATGTACAGAGATTTGTTACTTGAACAAGTGGTATACCATCAGGCATATGCAGTGGTGCCTCTCTACGAATGTATGACCCTAGACATCATTCCCAAATGAGCTGAACTTCACATCAGCTGTTCACCACGGATTCATGTTGTTTACAGTACTTGCTAGTCCCCATTCAAATGTCTATGCAATGTCGTCCTCTTCTATCAGTCATCTATTGATAGCAGTTGTGTCATTTTCTTATTTATTATCATATCCGTTCTGTTCTATTAAGAAGAATCGACGTCGTTGCATTCCAGTCAAAACCCATGAGCGCTCAGGCCCTCTCAGCAAAAGGCGAAGAGAGTTGTTATAAATTACAACCCCCCAACGAGTATAATTACTATTTTGTGGACCCTGAAAATGACGCTACATGATAGTAGGGAGGGGTAGCTTTCCTCACATCGAGAGCATGCTTGTGAAGGGCGGTGTCCTCCAGGCTGTTGTTCTATACATTAAAGAGCCTGTTTCCAGAGAGATCTGCATGAAAGTGAGGTTAGGTTTTGGTCAAAATAATTCAGCTGACCTTGACTAGCATAGTTTGATCAGTATTTTTATCGTAACAGGTCGTTAGTCTCCTCTTCCCGATGAAGAGTGTAGCAACAGATAACTGTATATACTCCAACTTCGTCCTCTCGAGTGCCCGTATCTGCTGGACTCTCTGATGATTTCCAAACCCTGCAACCTGTGCATTGTTGATTCATCGACTGCAGAGTCTTCACCCAACAGGCGTTGATCAACTTCAAAATGTCACGTCTATCCATTGCCTATGTCCAGACTACCAGTGCCCATGTCAACTCTGTCATTTCCCCATACCCATGCACCGTCAGAGCAGTAGATCCACACGTCTCTGAAGGCTAGAGACCTCTGTGTCTGCTATCCACGCTTGTCGTAGCCAGCCTTTCCGCACCTTAAGAAGCAAGGATTGAAAGTCAGAGACGATTACGACTTTTATTAAAGAGGTCCCAGATAGCCACAATAGACCAAAAGTCAATGCCTCGATTTCCATTTTGATAATGGACGATGTTGTCAAATATGCAACGACGCTCTTCTCAACAAGGACTATATCTCACACTTTATTATCAGAGAAGCTTTAACTTCTTCTTCTTCTTCTTCTGCGTACACAGTCAGACAGTAACCATTATTTTTTCGAAAAAAGCGGCGGTCATCCTGAGGCTCTCGCCACTGCCATAGAGCTTGTCTTGCAGTTCCACTGGTAATGGCCACATCTGCAGAGAAGCTTTAACTGATTATATAGGATAATAATCTATCGCTGCTCCAGGTTGTTCGCTGTCATTGTCTTTATTGTTGCCAGACACCACTTACATCTATATAAGATTTGATAAACGTTTCACCTTTGATCTCAGCTTGTATATTTATCATATAAAATATAATATAATAATGTGTTTATATAAATCTAGTAACAACAAATTATGTAAATGTAATCATGCTATTATTTCCGGACCGCGCAGGGTGATTTGATTAGCTGATGTAACATGATCCTCGCGGGAAAAGGTCCAAGGGCTCAAATTCCGTGGATCCAATGTTTTTCTTCTTTTCACATTTTCTTTACAATTTGATCAATACAATGCATTTGATTAAAGCGTCATTTAATAAGTAGTTGAGATCGGAAAACAGTTACGGTTTGATTATTTTCCGGCTGTAAGCACCACAGACTTTACATAGTCATGAAGCGATCTATTTTTTTTTTGTTAATCTATGAAACGAGGTAATTTTTATACGAGACGAAACGTGTTTGCAGCACATACTTCCTTTGCGAAACTTTATTTTCAAGCTATGGGTATTATCCTTGCCTATGGTGCTAGAGGTTTGTGGTTCAAGAATCCCAGACGAGCCTTTTATTTTTTTAATTTTAATTTTATATTTAAAAATTGTATCTAAACTTTTATCAAAAGTACACTTTAACAGCCGGGCAGATGTGTTCAACATAAGTGACGTTATCATGCGCATCGAACGTATGTTTACTTGTTGTAGTTTGGTCCGGTTTCATTTGAACACGCTTCGTAATAAGAGTGATGTGTCTGGTGAAAACACAACAGTAATCAATAAAATCAGTTTGACGTAAACCAGATTCAAGAACAGTAAAAAAAAAAAATGCAGCAGGGTGCCTACAGTAACTATTACTGAGAAAAGAGTTAATTTCATCTGGAACAAAATGACAGTTTTAACATTTGTTATGGAGACATAATTACTTTAGTTTCCCTTTCAATTTATCACATATTTTTTTAATTTTTGCAATCATTGTTTTAAAATTTTGTATAATGTATCTTATATAAAGTACTGAAACGTTGTGTCTGTATATGTAATATAAGATGGAATCTATGTAAAAATGTTATCTTGTTAAGTGATGATAACTATTAATATATAATTGTTATATCTAAAGTTATATTCACGTTTAATAGAGTTTACAATTTAAATTGCCTAGTTTAGTTCTGTGATACATATTTTTATTTTAGAATGTAACATTGTCTGAGTATTAAGTTTGCTTATTGATATAATAATAATAATAATATGAATCATTGGTGCATCATGAGTTGGTGTTGATGATCGCCGACATCATCCCATACTGCATCATATAGTGTGTGAATGATCAAGCCAAAGTTATATGACACGACTGACAAACGTAGTCTGCAGCTGTCTCCGGTATTCCCTTTGCTCTAGACTTCCTGATTGCGCGTCTACCCTGGGCTGTCTGAACACGGAGGTTAATGCTGATTTCAACCACGTTTGTGATTGCACTCTTCCAGGTTGAACGATTGTGAGCCAGGTTTTATCAGGTCTATTTGACAAAATTTAAGGGACTCCTTCAGACGGTCCTTGAAACACGTTTTTTGACGTCTATGTGATCGTTCTCCTTTCTCAGTTCACAATGCAGGAACCTTAGATGTTTTTGTGAGGTCAATGAAGATAACATACAGATCACGGTTTTTGTTCTCGCCTTTTCTCTGATAGCTGACCCGCTGCAGGTATCATGTCTACACTGCCTTCACCGGCTCTGAATCTACTCTGACTTTCCGGGAGGTGATTGGTCAAGTTAAAGATGCTTGTTCTGACGATTGTGCAGTACGTGAACGAGGATCTTGCCGGCAAAGATTGCAGCAAAATCCCTCAGTGATTGTCACACTCCTGGAGATTTATTTCTCTCTTGCAGATATGTACTACCGACTAATCATTTATTTCACATGGGACTACTCCTTTAGCCCAAGTGAAGCAGAAGAGCTCAGTGAGCTTTCAAGTCAGGCATGTTCCAACTGCAGTACGTATACCTCTGCTGGTATTGCCTCAGCTACAGGGACTCTTCCAGGAGAACAAAGTTTATGGCCTTGTCTTGTTCATCTTTGGTGATGAGTTCATCCATAGCCATGTTTATTTATACATGGAGCATACGTTGGATGGCCTCTTCATGTGTGGGTGATGGACCTCTAAGCACGTTGCATAATTCTTCTGCCCACTTGTTGATAATTTGGGCTTTCACTGTTATTGTCAATCCATCGACGTTGCGAAATTGGAGTTACTAGAAACAATATAGTTTATGGTATATTGACAAATAAACTTCATTTGGCATGAGACAAACTGACTGAACAGTTAATACATGTATCATACAATAAGTTTATCTGAAATAAAATATGTCTCAGAAATTGAAACTGCAGCAAATGCGAGATCATTCTAGGAAATGAGTCTGTCGAAGTTGTCAGCAGCACATACGTCTACCTGGGGCAGGAAATAAATGCCACCCACACTCTATGCCGGAAAGTCTCTAGAAGAAGAGCTGCAGACTGGTTTAGCCTCAATGCAATAAAGCCCATACTCCTGCAGTTGAAAGACACCATGGTAAGGGCACAGATTGTCAATTCAGCTGTCATACCAACCATGATCTACGGATGTGAGGTGTGGAAATTACGCAACGCGAATGTAGAGACATTTCGAGTTACCCAGTGAGCGATGGAAAGACGTGTTCTCGGGATCTCGATCAAAGATCGAATCTGCAATGCCGAAATAACAGAGAGCACAGCTTATTTCAAGACGTCTTGCATGCAGTGTTGTCTCGCAAATATGGTTGTGCTGGTTCCGATGTGCGCATGCCAGACACCATATGGACATTCATATCGACGTTTTGGTTGATTATGATGCACCAAGGCGACCGTCTTTCTGTACGCTGGCGAGATGTTCTGGTGAGAGACGTAGGTCCGAAATGGTACGACACGTTGAAGGATCGGACTACATACAGAACATTGTTGAGTACCTCTCATACAGAACATTGTTGACTACCTCTCATACAGCGCACCTGAGTGACTGAAGCGGAGGATATTGTATTGTATTGCATTATATTGGAATAAAATATAGAAATAAACCAATGTGCAAATTTACAATTTTATGTAGATGAGCACACATTGCTTAGTCGAATGTGTAAACTAAATGAAGATATGAATAATTTGTTGTGCTCATGTTATAGCCCACTAGGAATACATTCCCGAGAACGAATTACTTCATGAGTTGCTGCTTATATATGTATTAATCCTATATGTGTCTCTATATGCATTATGTAATGCTATTTTGTGAAATAGTATGTTTTTTTTCAAATTACGCAATAAAACAATTGCCCATACATCTTCAATTTGTGAGATTTCCACATTTTTTAGCCAACTTCAAACAGTCACATCTCAGCTTCCTCGACTGCCTATGTGTTCTGTCACTTATCATAATCTTGCTACTGTGCCTACTCCAGAACTTCACACAATTCCCGCCGGGAACAAGATGTTTTCCTCGTCACAAAATAGTAACACTCCACAACATTTGACCTTAACTATAATATATAAACACATTCGCACACCATGATCTCCATAACTAATTATCTGTTCATTGTATAATTAAACACTGCTATAGAGCTGTCATGTTGAACCATCAAAGGTAATTTTTACTGTGTATATATAATTTAATTAAATAATAAATATTACGAACTTTGAATCCTTAAATAATTCAGTTTTTTTACGGCAAATGTATTTCTGAAAGCTCTATGACATCGATCCAAAAAATGAGCACAGTCGTAAAAGACTTTATATTGGACGCTCTTTCCAGTGCAAACAATTCCAAAGTTCAAAGAAGCACATATTTTAAACACCATTCCACATAATTGATTATATTGTATAGGTTTGGATTGGGTATGCATGGAAAACAAGTAGGTAAACTAGGGCATTGAACAGCAGCTAACTTTGAAAAACAGGGTAAAGGGCATTTAAAATAACTTGTGACGATTAAAATGCAAAATTGAGACTCATTTGTTACAAATATCTCCAGTTGTAAACGCACAAGATCAAAGTGAAAGAGAGAGAAAACACGACTGATACAGCGCATCTGAAAAAGTAGGATCTTGTGAAATGTAGATGTCTAAGAACCTAACCACTATATAGAACTAATTATTTGAACAGTTTTCAGGTTCAACTGAAAACCTACAAGAATCTCAGTTGACATCTATTTACTGCGTTTTAATTAAATCAGTTTTGGAAAAGCATAATAAAATATTAAAATAATTACTTTTCACGCAGCAAATTCAAGACTTCAAAACTTTTGTTCTAACTATAGTAGAATGTTCGAGTTTTCACGTTAATTTATAGTAAAATCTTTTATATTATGCTAAATCATAAATTACCTAATTAGTATATGCATTGTTCATGCGCAGATGTTTTTCTTTTACTCCTGTGTAAAGTAAACATTGCCAGTGGTGTCCTACAAATTTCAACCCGTTAGCAGGTGCACGCCATTGTGTTTTTTAAGGAGTGTCAAATTCTAAGAGCACGGAAGACTAGGGTCTGGTCAGACAAAATATACTGATATGACATGTTAGCCAGGTTCAAGCAAAAAATCCTAGACACGGGCTGTTTTCATTGCGACCTGGCTAATATGGTGAGGGATCGACGTGATTCCCGTAGTAATGAGCGACACGCAGATGTAGCCAAGCATATCACAACCGCTTGGAGGATCACGGTCCATCTTCATCAACACGTTCGGGATGTGAAGAAAGCTACTGCAACCCGCTACTTAACGTCATTTTCAGGGTGCACAAAAGAGTAAGCCCACTCGTTGTCGGCGTTCCAAACATGAGCGTGGTAATAAGCTTCTGTGTGAGTGTCGTCTCATCGCAGAACTCGCTTTACGATTTACCGTAAAAGCTGATTTAAACCAACTTCTATGTGCCTTGACTGAAATCGCCGACGATTTAAATGGGCAGAACCAAATTATGTAAATTAGGTCAGTGCAAAATGTTATTTGAAAGAAGAAAGGGCCATTTGCAGTCTCTCTGGCTGTCAATTCATTCCGTGGTAGCTGAGTTTGTCATTGTGCAGTGACTGCTGTTTCCAAGCAACACTAACATGTGTGAATTAGAATTTCCCGCTCTTGCCTTCATAAAGAGCACAAACGGAAATGTTTTCTGAACTCAAAATACGATATGAAGTGTCCTCTTTCTCCACTTCCTCAAAATTTTGTGGAACTAGGAAGCAGTGGCACTGCACTCGCTAGCTAGGACCTGGTTGATGAAACATGCGTGTCGACTATTTACATAATATATTATGTTTGCCTAAATGTTTAGTTTTAAATAAAGACATTGTCTCAAACGTTGTTTCTTTCCTAAAATTTTAACGATGTATTTTCAGTTCTCATATATTATTTATATCCAGTTAGTGTTTTGGCTGCATTGGATACACATTACTTTCTGTTCGCCGGTTTTGTGTAACAGAATGGAAAAGTTTGGGAAGCGGTTATTCAATATATATGGATGACTGTCGATTTATTTAACTGCTGCTGCTACTACAACTACTATTGCAGCTACTATATCTGCTATAATTACTACTTTCACTTCTACCGATTGGAGCTAGATTCAGGTCGCTAACATGACGGCGCGGCTTTTCGAATGCCGATTTATGATCCTTGTTTTATGTTATTCCAAGGATAATCCACACGGGAGAAACGATTTACTGAATCTAAAACGTTCTGAATGGGGTTGAGTAATTGATAGAATAGGTCCAGGAAGTTATCAATGCCACGTCACTCGAAAGTACTAACTCGAAACGGATCCATTGCGACTGGTCTTGCTAACCGACAGCATGAATAGTCAGATCAGGTCAGGTCAGGTCATCCCGTAACCGGTGAGGTCGTTGGGGCACACATGAAGACATCCCCACAACTCCACGCCATCCGTCTCTGTCAGATGCCGCTGCCTGTGACTCTTCTGGTCGGAGACTGGTCCATTCTTTTATGTTGTCCTCCCATCTCTTTTTGGGCCGGCCTCTTCGTCGTCTGCCATGCACCTTCCCGTGGAGGATTGTGTTTGCAAGACCATTTGATCTCGATATGTGACCGTACCAAGTGAGTTTCCTTCTTTTGACAGTTGCCAAGAGATCTTCGAAAGGCCCTATTGCCGTTGTAATTCTATTTCGGATTTCCTCGTTTGTAACTCGATCTTTGTATGTGACGTTTAAAAGTTTTACGAAACATCTCATCTCCAAAGCCTGTATCCTGCGTTGAAGGTCAGCTGTAACTGTCCATGTCTCACACGCATAGAGAAATATTGACAGGACCAGTGTACGCATTAATCTGATTTTCGTGCGTAGTGCTAACCGTTTATCTTGCCAGATTTTGTTGAGCCGTGCAAGCGCCGCTATTGTCTATGCTATTCTGGCCAACACCTCACATTTTGATCCTTCATCACTGACAATCGACCCAAGATATTTAAAACGGTCAACTACTTCTTGCTAACCGACAGCATGAATAGTAGCTAATTTTAACCGAAACAAAGAGATGACCGGCTCAAAAGGAGAGCAGAATGATCAGGTACATTGTAAACAAAAGATTCCACGGAGAAGCAAACTATGTGGGCTATACAAAATGATAATTGGAGGAAGCATGTTTCTACATAAAAAAGATACACAAGGCCACATGGAGATCTCCAGACCATGAAAACAGATTGATCGCATCTGTATCAGTCGACCGTTCCGAAGTACACTACAAGATGTTAGAGTAAAGCGAGGTGCAGATGTAGCATCAGATCACCACATATTGCTGGGGATTTTGCAGTTCAAACTAGAAAGGTACCCAGTACAGGGCGCAATGAGAACAAGATATAACGTACACTTATTACAACCCAGAAGAAGACAGAATTTAGCTTCAAACTTAATAACATATACCAAGTGCTACAAGAACTATATGAGGATGAAGAAATGGACATTAATAGTATGTGGGACCAGGCTAAAGAGATGTGGAATAAGACATGTGAAGAAATTGAGATTCAAGAGAAACCAACACAAAGAATGGATTACAACAGAAATATTACATAAAAAAGAAGAAAGCTATACTCAACAACTGCCGAACCCGAGCCACCAAAGCAGAAGCACAAAGTAGTTATACTTTTCCATACAAAGAGGTCAAGACATGTATAAAGAAAAATAAAAAGGAATATATTGACAAGCTGGCACATGAGGCAGAAGAGGCTGCAGAGAGAGAGGAAATATGAGAGATCTTTACTCATTAAGAAAGAAAATTTCAAACAGATATATACCGACAGACAAACCAATAAAAGATAGAGATAGCAGGATATTGACATCATCGGACGAACAACATTAACGATGGGTTGAATCTTTCAAAGAAAGTCTAAGCAAACCTCCACCACAAGAAGGACTAAACATCCTACCAACAGAGGAGTCCCTGAACTTTGACAGCAACCCACCAAGTAAGATAGAAATCCAAAGAACCATATCCAAACTCAAGAAAGTGAAAGCGGCAGGACCAGATGGAATAGAAGCAGAAGTCAGAATGCAGATATAGATAAGGCCACTATTACATTGTAAGAATTATTCACGAAGATATGGGAAGAGGAGAGAGTGCCAACAGAATGGAAAGGCGGACATCTGATTAAACTGCCTAAGAAGGGGGACCTGACAGATTGCAGCAATTATAGGCGAATTACATCGCTGTCGGTGCCAGGCAAGATAGTGAACAGAATCAACTTGGACATTAAAAACTGAAGTAGAAAAAAGCTCAGATAGGAACAGGCAGGATTTCGTCAGGGAAGATCATGCACAGATCATATAGCTACGCTACACATCATAGTAGAACAAAGCATTGAATGGAAATCATCTTTATATGCAAATTTTATAGACTATGAGAAGACGTTTGATGGTGTGAATCGAACAGTCTATGGCAACTTTTGAGACACTATGGGATACCAGAGAAGTACACAACCCTCATCCAGAATATGTAGAAAGACACAGTTAGTAGAGTGGTACATGAAGGAGTACTGATTGACAGCTTCGGGGTGCAAACAGGGTTGAGACAGGGATGCCTGCTCTCACCTTTCCTGTTCTTGTTGGCATTCAGTGGACACTATCGTTACAACTGGAGGACCTGATCTACGCAGATGATCTGGTACCTTTATCACAAAGTCATAGTCAAATGCAAGCGAAACTCGATAGGGTGAGGGAACAATCCGCTAGACTGG
This sequence comes from Ariolimax columbianus, assembly GCA_036924085.1. NCBI lineage: Eukaryota > Metazoa > Mollusca > Gastropoda > Stylommatophora > Arionidae > Ariolimax > Ariolimax columbianus. Next base: position 97,516,522 of record JAVGWX010000004.1, on the reverse strand, counting down.
GACTGAAAATCAACATGATGAAAACGAAGCTTCTTAAACTCAACACTAACAGCAAACAACCAAATATGATGGAGCAAGTGCATACCTTTACCTATTTAGGCAGCAGAATAGCCACAACAGGAGGTACAGATGCAGATGTAAGGATCAGAATTGGAAAGGCAGGATGGTCATTCCTGACACAAAACAATATATGGAGATCCAGAGATATCAAGAGCACACCAAAATTAGAATATTCAACGCCAGTGTCAAGTCGATGCTGCTGTTTGGAGCGGAGACATCGAGAACGACCAAGGTCATACCGTACAACAAGGACTCCAGCCCTTCGTTATCAGATGTCTACGAAGGATAATGGGCATAAAGTGGCAGGACATGGTGAGGAATGAAGACTTGTGGGAAAGGAGCCAACAGCTGCCATTGGAACAACAAATTAAGCGAAGAAAATGGGGCTGAATAGAACATACTCTGCGGAAGGTACAGTCTAAAATAGTGTAGCAGACCCTCTGCTAGCCGTGATCTAACTTAGAACATTCTCACACTCATCCACATCATCATGACCATACTCAGTAAATGACATATCAAACAGCAGGTGGCATATTTATTATATCATACAATGAGTAGAGAAATTACAAACACAATATAATACATATCTTAACTAAACATTCTACTAAAACGGGAATTGTAAGCGTTAGCTATTGATGGAATTCCCAACTATCTAAAAACCCAGTTCTATTGCCTTGCAATTACATCACACACACATCATCTTAACTGCGTCTTCAACACACCTTATCAAATACTCTTCCTTACTGAAATCCCCTCAGGCGGGCGATCTCGACATAGCTCGTTCACAATGTGTCCTTGCTTGCAAACACACTTTCAGATTATCTATTAGTGCAAAACTCACACACCTATTTGAGCGCTCCTGTTCTATCACCAAACATTCGTCCAACCGTCTATCAATCGCTCCTCTATCTAAGTCGGTGAGTTAAACATACTATCTACATTCAGTCTCTCTCTCTCTCCTCCATACAGCCTCTCTCTCTCCCTCACTCTCCATCTCTCCTCCAGCCTCCCGAGCTAAACTTTGTCTCGAGTTATATATCCTCAAGCAAGGCCAGAGCTTGACCAATCGATCTCAGGTATGGTCATCTTCAATCCCAATTGGAACGAAACACTTTGCACACCTGTCACTCATTCTCTCGCAGCAAGCCCCGTTGCCAATTTCGTCTGTCAATCAATCTCCCCCTACCAAAATCGGAAGGCCAAAGGTCAGTTTCTACCTGTCCACATTCCTTAACTCAATTCTGTTCTCCTTTGCTGAGACGGTGAGTGACCTTGACATGCATTCAGGTAGCTTTAAGCTTTAACATGTTCAGGTATCCTAAACTCCCCTTGCTCCGGCGGGAACTGTTACAATAGCCAGACAGGCTCTTACATGGAATCCTCAGGGGAAAAGAGAGACAGGTAGATCGAAAAATACGTAGAGAAGAGAATATGAGAAGGAGCTGAAATTAAATAATGACACCTGGAGAGAGACGGAAAGAGAAGCCCAGGACCGTGTAAGCTGGCGAGATGTTGTCGATGGCCTATGCACCGTGAGGAGATTTGTGATTGATTGATTGAGAAGCACACATAACAGAAGAAAGATAAGAGACTATAAGAATGGGTACTATACATATGTTGTATCAATCACAAAAGCTGGGGAGCAGACGAAAGAATACTAAAGACACTGTACACTGGAAGAGTGAGATCAGTTCTCGAATATGACATTGCGGCATGGACAACAGCAGCAAAGGCGAACTTTGATATAATTAGCAAACTTCAAAACCAAGCCATGAGAGTAAAATAGCAGGCATGAAGTCAACGTCAATTGTAGAACTTGAAAATATTACAAATCTGCAATCCATGACCGACAGAAGAGACTGCAGAGCCCAGCAGCAAGCAGGGAAACTAAGAAGACTGACAGACCACCCAATGCATGAGAGACTAAATAGATTTGGAAATGGGAAACTAAAGCGGAGAAACTTTGCAGAAATAGCAAAAGTAAAGATTAGCGAAGACCCTATAAACACCGAAACAATACCAAAGCCCATTCCTACTGTATGCAAACCTACCTGTAAGCAGCATATCATTCCGGAGGTGGTAGAAAATATACCAAGTATTAGAAACAAGAACAGCCAGACTGAAAAAGAAAGATGAGACATAACCCTGAGGTATATAACGGAAAACTACCCAAGCATGGAATGAACCCATTCATACACTGACGGTTCTGTAACAAGCACAGCACAGAATGGAGGGGCAGGGGTATTCCTGAGCCTACCAAATGGTAGAAAAATAACACTGTCAGTGGCAACTGGAAAATTCTCAAACAATTTCAGAGCTGAGGCAGAGCCACTGAGGGCTGCAGTGGAAGCAATACTCACAGGCGAATGCAATGAAAGCCAGATAGTCCTGTTTACAGATGCCCTGGCCGTAGTCACAGCACTAAAAAGCCAGAAAAATACTGAACTTAATGATTTAAGAGCAGTACTCTGCAATTATGCCAGTAGTCCGCACCAAAAAGAGTAGTGGTACAGTGGGTTCCATCCCACTGTAACATCCGAGGCAACTATTAGGGCCAGATACATGACAAAAATGATGCTAATTACCAGTTGAACAGAAGAGAGCAGGTCGTAGTCTTCATACTAAGCACAGGCCACTGCAGACTGAGATACCACCTATTCAATAAACTGAAGATAAGTGGCACTGACGAATGCATTTGTGGTACCGGGAAAATAACCGCTGAACTTCTGCTGTAGAACTGTCCGACATACGAGGACCAGAGAAAGCACATGTGGCCATCACCAGTGGCAACACTAGACAAGCTCTATGGCAATGTCGGCAGCCTCAGGATGACAGCTGCTTTCTTCGAGCAGATACAGGTTGACGTTTGACAGCGTACGCAGAAGAAGAAGAAGCTCTATCAGAGTTTTATTATTTCCCAAATCTTAAAAAACGGCTGAAAGGAAGTCATTTTGATAGTGACGAATGTGTCATACTGGTTTGTGATAACTCGTTCAGTTCGAAAAATAGTTTACTTTATTCTTAAGGTCTTTTCAAGGTCACGCATAGATGACAGAAATGTATAAATTCAGGTGACGGCTACATTGAAAAGGAATAAGCACTGTACCAAATTTCGCCTTTCTCCTCCTACTCCTTCATGATCAGAGTAAAAACTTATGACAAGCACCTTGTATATGACCAAACAGGAGTTGAAAATTAGGAAAATTCGAAACACACAAAGCGAAAGATAGTAGAAACAAAGATAGTAGAAAAAGAATTGGCGATATTCAAACGCACTATCACTGAAGTAGCGAGAGCAATATGCTGAACTGTAAAGACAAGAGGACCTAACCCAAAAATTACAGCATAATGGAATGACGAAGTAAAAACAGCAAGAGAACAAGGACAAATATCAATTATGAGTTAATAGCAAAACAGCGACAGCCTATATTGAATTTAAATTGACACGGAAAGCCACATAGAGAGTAATTCAAGACGCGAATAGAAAATCAAGGAAAAATACAGAGAAAATCTAAATTCAGACCACACAAATGCATTAAGAAACTTCTAAATAAAAATGTAAATAATGAGACACAGACATGTTTTAGTCGAACATAAATCATAAGTGTTGAAAACGGAAATACAATACACGTCAAATGAAAGATCATGAAAAGATGACAACAGTATTTAAAGAGCTACTAAATACTGGAGCACAAGATATCACCATAGAGATAACTACAGAGCTAGATCCGGTTATAACTAAATCAGAGATACATACGCTATACAAGCGTCACCATCAATTGGTCAACAGAGCCGGATTTCATCACTGCCAATCTAATCAAGGCAACAAGAGACGTAGGGATAATCTGGCTACACAGAGATTGGATAACCTAGTGTGTATTCTTCTTCTTCTTCGCTGTCAGACGTCAACTTGAATTTGTTCGAAGAAAGCAGCTGTCATCCTGAGGCTGTCGACACTGCCATAGAGCTTGTCTAGTGTTGGCACTGGTGATGACCACACGTGTTTTTTCTGGTCCTCGTATGTCGGGCAATTTAGCAGCAGATCTTCAGCGGTCATTTTCTCTGTACCACAGGTGCATTCGTCAGTGCCACCTATCTTCAGTTTATTGAATAGATGGTACCTCAATCTGTTGTGGCCTGTGCGGAGCTATGTATCTGGCCCTAATTAACATTTTGGACTCTTCGTAGGTCACACTAGAATCTGGTTGTGGTAGCCTTGCACCTTCTTTTGCCAGTCTGTCTGCCTCCTCATTGCCTTGAAAGTTACAGTGGGATGGAACCCACTGTACCACTACTCATTTTGGTGCGGACTGCTGGCATGGTTGACAGAGTACTGCTCTTAAATCATTAAGTTCAGTATTTTTCTGGCTTTTTAGTGCTGTAACTACGGACAGGGCATCTGTAAACAGGACTATCTGGTTTTCATTGCTTTCGTATGTGAGCATTGCTTTTACTGCAGCCTTCAATGCCTCTGCCTCCGCTCTGAATTTGCCAGTTGCCACTGACAGTGTTATTTTTCTACCGTTTGTTAGGCTCAGGAATACCCCTCCCCCTCCATTCTGTGTTGTGTTTGTTACAGAACCGTCAGTGTATGCATGGGTCCAGTCCATGCTTGGGTAGTTTTTCTTTATGTACCTCAGGGTTATGTCTCTTCTTTCTTTTTCAGTCTGGCTGTTCTTGTTTCCAATACCTGGTATATTTTCTACCACCTCTGGAACGATATGCTGCTTCCAGGTGGGTTTGCGTACAGTAGGGATGGGCTTTGGTGGTGTTATGGTGTTCAAAGGGTCTTCGCTAATCTTTGCTTTGTTTATTTCTGCAAAGTTTTTCCGCTTCAGTCTCCCTTTTCTAAGTCTATTTAGTCTCTGATGCCATATACACTATTATTTTTAAAATAAAATATGTCAAGCTGGGGGAGGAAACCAGCGGAGATGTCAACTCCTCTTGGTTACTAGGCCAAGAGAAAAATGACACGCAATTGACCACGAAATCTCTAGACGACAAAAAGTAGCTTGGTCTTCCTTCAACTCGTTTATCCTCGACGTCCTATCTGGAAACTATCTAATACTCCGAGAGATGAAAGACACCACGGAAGGGAACACACTTGAAATGCCATGGTCATTCCAGCAATGATTTACGGATGCGAAGTGTAGAACTTGCACAAAACAGATGCTGAGACGCTTCAAGTCACCCAGAAAATAGTTGAAAGATACGTACTATTTATTTCAATAAGGAATAAGATCCTAAATGAAAAAACTCAACATCACACTTTCTTTAGGGATGTTGTGGATACAATGACATCACACAAACATTGCCTAGGCTGGACATGTGGTACGCATGCCCGAGAACAGATGGACACGTAGAACAACGTTTTTGTGGCCATGTACCTGTACACACACACATGGGGCCGCCCAACTATGCGATAGCAAGATGGACTGACTAAATGCCTAGGCCCGCATTGGTACACTTTACAGCATTGTGGAAGATCAACATGCATAAAGAATAATTTTCCTCGGATACGATATCTTTGCGAGACTGACACCAATGATAATGTGATATGAAAATGTAAATATTTCTTCACAATGTTAAAACTTTATTTTTCAAAAAAAGATTTTGTCCGAAAAGCCTGAATCTAACTGCAGCATTGGCGTTTCCAGCATTCATTTTGATTCTGTAATTTGGTTTCTAATACCAAAAAGTTATTTTTCTCTATACAAGATGCTGTATGCAACAGTTCTCTCATTTGTTCTAAATGCAAGCCGATTTCAAAGTAATGTAGTCTGATAAAGCCCATGCATATGTATTCTAGTATGTTTAATGCTTGAATAGTATGTCTACTGTCTAGAGCATCGGTAGTTTTTAAGATATAGACTGTCAAACAGGTCTGGGGTCAGTCCTAAAAAAATTAAATAATTATTCAAAATGGCTACCAGTTATTAGTTTTAAAAATGATTACTGACCTAGAATTTAGTTAGCACTACAAACAATGAGGGGTTTCTAGCACCTTTGAAAAAAAAATTATATAATGCTCATGGTGGGATATTTAAGCCACAATTTAGCTGATGCAAATTGTAATTTTCAAAGAAAATCGACATTGTGAGAATTTTGAGAAATAAAATTAAAATCATGTCTTGACATGCGAAGATGTGAAAGTATGTTAATAGGAAATGTGTAAGTTTTATAATAACAGGTTTACCAAGGGAGCAGATTTTGAGCTATGGGATCATTTGTCATTCCTTATCACTATATGTGTTTGTTATGTAAGAGGTTCTGGTAAACTGAGCATCAACATAGCATCTTTTAAACGTTTATTGATCACGCCCACTCATTCAGAAATAAACATACTGGACTGACTGGAATTCTATTATCTTATGAATGACAATGATGATTTTGAACATGAATCAGATTCAATTTTAAGTGAAGATGACATTGTGCACTGAGAATTGGAAGGCATTCAAATAATTGACATTGTGATTCTGAATTAATGTTGTTATTTAATTGGAGAATTGCTTGAGATAAAGAGGCAGAACCAGTATAAAACCAGTACTTTAGAACTTTGTCAGGACTGAACTACCTACAAATGTCTTGACGGATATACACAAAATGCCAATGAGTCACGGAATAGTGTTTTCTGGAAATTATGTCCCAAGCATAAGAAACATAGACTAACTGTTGTGAAAGCTGCTGTTGCTCTTGTAATGTCTGTTTTTAATGATGCGTAAAATGTAAGCCGTTGGTAGCGAAGGAAATGGAACTACAAGCTAGCAGGCATCTGAAAAAGTTTGGTGAACATGTACATTTTTAGAGTAAAGGGAACTCGGAGAAATGTTACTACGGCATCCTATGAGGTCAGAAGGGCAAACATGAGGAGGAGACTTAATTAGATGATCAACAGGCAGATGCAGAAGGATTTCAATATCAGGCTGGTGGTCCTGAATAAGAATAAAGGTATTTAATCATCAGAAAATGGTACAAAATAGTCTTTAAAGTTTCATTAAAAAAAGGCAATGTATGGAAGGCTTTATCTGAAATAACATTTATGCTTTTGAAACAATTGTTCTGCAACTTTGCACTTATATTCAGGATAACTATGACTTGGTTGTGAACTATGGAAAACAAGCTATGTTACACTGTTTTAATGTTATAATTTGCAGTATATGTTAACAAAATTTAGAAAAAAAAGAATTTCCACAAAAATACAACTGTAAAAGATGTAGCTTTGTCTGCAGTATATTATTGAGAGACAATCTTGAATAGCATTATTTGAAAAAATGACGTGTGTATAATCAAAGATATAGGAGAAATCAGATGCAGAATTTTACAATTGTATTCAAATAAAATTTTAAGTATTATTTATGCAATTAGGTCTTTCCTCAACATGTAGAATGCTGCTTTCAAATAAATTACACCATGCCTTAGGCTGATCAATTTTATAGCACCTCTACAAATTTAATACAATTTGCATATTATAAGAATGATACCCATTGTTAAGTGATAAATATTAATTTCATTACACTATGACAAAATAACATCAAAATGTACTTATGCTATAACAGAGGATATAGTATATAAATCTAAACCATTATGAATTTGAATGTCTGTATATTTCTACAATATATTTTGCATAAAATATGTATACATACTAAAGCTATATGCACTATTATTTTTAAAATATATATATATAATGTCAACATGCATAACATTTCTACACATTGTTCAAACTTTCCTTTTCAAACTGAGATCTTATGTGAAAAACTTGCACCTAACTGCAGCAGTGGCGTTTTCATTATACATTTACATACTGTAATTTGGTTTCTAATGTCAACAATTTTTTTTCTCTCTACACAAGGTAATGTAGATTGTACAAATTCTCCTTTTAGCTCTTAATGTAAGTCTGTTCCAAAAGCAGTCTGATCAAGTCCGTATAAAAGGTGTTTTAGTAAGTTGCTTGGAAATAATTTTATCTAGGAAGTGTGTCCTGAATATTTCATATATTCATGTATAGCTTACACTATTACAATGGAATAGAAAATTATATTTTGTCATTTAGCTGACACATCCAGAAATAAACGATACAATAATTCAACCAACTGAATATCTATTTTTAAAATTATTTCAAGACAATATATTTTATCAAAATTATTTACTACAATAACAAATTTACAAATTGGGAATTTTGTTTTAGTTTTCAACATAAAATGTAACTTACTTATAACAATGTTACAGTCCACAAATGAACTGTAAATTATACATCCAAATTACACAAATGAAATTGTTTATATCATTAACTTATTGTGGCCCTTTTCATGCAAGTACTGTATTTTAGCAATATCACTTGACCAAATAAAATCAGCCCACATTTTGAGACCAACATAAGTTCACTTCAAGTAATCATTCAGACAAAAACTGACATAAAGAAAGTTTCAGAGTTATGTATCACATAAAACACACCATTTATATAAGGATGTGTAAAAGGTCAGGTGATGTGTTATATTATTATGAATGTCACTTGCCACTTTACCAACAATCGCTTTTATGCATGATTAGACTTTCTATTGTTTATACCCCAAGTATTGTATTTCCACAATTGGACAAACCTGCAGTAATAATGAGTCTAAAAAAAATTGTAATTCTTTCATTTGATTCTTTCATTTGATTTATAATGCCTTCACACTTTTCTCTATATAAGCTATTATCCTAATATAGAAAATCTTTCCCATTTCTATTAGTTATGGGTGAAAATAACTTTACGGGCATGTATATATTGTTTTTCTGTGCACTAAAATCACACTTCACTGCAAGGCTAAAAAATATACCTTTACATTGAAAGATCAGAAAGAGCTACATTGAATTTGATGTTTAAATTTATATACAACTAGTAACTTTTAGTTCAATAAATGTTTACACTGATCTCACTTTGCAGTAACTGCAAATTTAAACAGGTTTCTACTTAAATCTGCAAAGTATTTAGAACTTTATTTTTTGACACAAGCTAGCTGAATGTTCATTATATAAATCATTGTCACTAAACACAAATGTGAATAACTGTTATTATTTTACCATTACATATTAACACATTAAAGCAGATACTGTATTCCATGTTATCAAAAACACATGTGAAGATAGTGCATTTCATGTTAAGATGAATTTCTGGTTTTCGTACATTCCTTGTGATAAGAAAACAATGATACATTATATACATTGACTGCTAAAATTTGCAATTGACAGCGCAGAACCTGTATTGAATAAATAAACGCAGAAAACAAGATGACATAATCTGTACCATGTCTGATCAAAGTAGGAGCTGCTTGGAATGAAAATTAAACTACAGAAACTGAAAACGCAACGAACTAGGCTCACAATCATCTGACATCAGGAGATGGATTGTTGAAATACTTTATTTCATTCTACGTTATTTATAAATCATGTGTTAAAATAATATATTGCTACTTCGCTGAAAACACTACCAAACCAATTGATGATGTGGACTGCGGTGACCTAAGGAGCAACTAATGATGACCAATAAAATGAGCATGTTCCAAATCAATATACCTTAAATCTGAAAGAAAATATGCACATGTGAAGAGATGTTCACGTCTATTGTGGTTGTACCATGAAATTGACATTTGCTGCATAATATATGTAACATTTCAAAGTTGTCAAAACTTGAGATTTAAAAAAAAAAATTGTCTAATAGTTGGACAAAACTAATTATCTCAATAAAAACACATTTAATCATTTTACAAATCACCAGAGCAAATAGTGTAACAATCATTACGTGCATAATTTGTGTCTCCTTCAAAAGGGAAATGGCTGCAATAATTTTGCTTAGACTGAAATTGTAGAAATTAAAATAAATTAAAGATGCGAATTTATAAAGAAATGAGGTGATGGGTGTCTATTTGTATGAACAATCTTAATCTGATAAAAGAAGCTTAATAATCAAACAGTGTCTCATTCTTAGACAAAATAGGGCAACCTGTTATTATCTGAGGCTGGTGAATTTGGTTACATCTGTTGACCTCAGGAATCTTATCCCTACACTTTGATCTACATCTTTGGGAATCAGGGTGTGAATTTGACGGCATGCAAATGTGTAGCTGAGTGGCTCCATTTTTGTTCCAAGTCTTTCACAATTATTCCTTGCATGCAATTTTCCAGACCTAAAGTAGATGATCCCATCTTTTGTCAATGCTAGAACCTATGTCTCTGCTCCAAGAACTAGAGTTGATATTATCATCTTTTATCAATTTCAGAATATATTTCTAGTTGTCTACCTACAATTGATTTGCCCATCATCGATGAGAGATCATGTATGTAGTTTCCCCATAGAATTGATGTTCCCATCTGTCATCAATGCTAGATACTACATCTAGATCTAGTTGCCTCAATACCTAGAATTGATGTTTTCATCTTTATCAATGCTAGAACCTATGTTTAGTTGCTCCTAGAGTTAAAGTAGATGTTTCTGTATTTCATAAATTGTATAATATACGCCTGGCTGCCACAAGACATAGAATTGATGTTTTCATCTTTATCAATGCTAGAACCTATGTTTAGTTGCTCCTAGAGTTCAAGTAGATGTTTCTGTATTTCATAAATTGTATAATATACGCCTGGCTGCCACAAGACATAGAATTGATGTTTTCATCTTTATCAATGCTAGAACCTATGTTTAGTTGCTCCTAGAGTTAAAGTAGATGTTTCTGTATTTCATAAATTGTATAATATACGCCTGGCTGCCACAAGACATAGAATTGATGTTTTCATCTTTATCAATGCTAGAACCTATGTTTAGTTGCTCCTAGAGTTAAAGTAGATGTTTCTGTATTTCATAAATTGTATAATATACGCCTGGCTGCCACAAGACATAGAATTGATGTTTTCATCTTTATCAATGCTAGAACCTATGTTTAGTTGCTCCTAGAGTTAAAGTAGATGTTTCTGTATTTCATAAATTGTATAATATACGCCTGGCTACCACAAGACATAGAATTGATGTTATCATCTTTCAGTAAAGGTAGATCTTTTGTCTAAATAACTCAAGACTTAGAATTAACTTGACTTTACGTCTTTATACTGGTTTAGAAGAGTGTGTATACAACCAGTTTCATTTACATTATTTTGCTCTAAAAGCTTTGCACATCCAATTTATTCTTAAATGCATTAATTGTCATTCACTACTTCCTTTGGTAATGCATTCCAAGCATTCACCACTCTCTGACTAAAAAGATATTTCCTAATATCCAATCTGGACCTTTCTTTAGTTCATTTTTAGCTATTACCTCTTGTTCTTGAAGGTGGTTGTATTTTGAAAAAAACTTTTTATAGTTTAATTGATCCGTTCCTTTGATTAGCTTACAAACCTGTATTTCGTCACCTCGAATTATTCTTTTTTCTAGACACTGTAGGCCGATTCTTCTCTTTCCGGATAACTGTAATTCTGGAATACCACTATTAGCTTTATAAATCTTTTATGAATCCTTTCCAGTTTGTTTATATCCGGTCTACGATAAGGACCACTCATGTACACAGTACTCCAATCTAGGTCTAACTAATTCTTTATACAGTTTGACTATCACATCCTTGCTCCTATGTTTAATATTTCTTTTTATCATACCTAACATTGCATTTCCCTTTTTCACTGCTACCTGAACTTGCTCATTCACCTTTCCTGTATGATCTATTATAACCCCTAGGTCCTTCTCCTTTTCTATCTTTCTAATATTGTTTTCTCCCATTCTGTAATTATGTTCCATATTGGATCTACCCATGTGGATGACTGTACATTTATCTACATTAAATTCCATTTGCTAGCTAACAGACCATTCTCAAATTGTATCTAAATCCGATCTCAATATATCCACTTCTACTTTAGATGAAACACTACGGCATAATTTTGTGTAATCAGTGAATTTTGTAAACATCGATCCCATATCTATGTCCAAATCGTTTATAAATATATAAAACAAAATTGGTCCCAAAACCGAGCCCTTTGGCACTCCACTTTTTACTTCACACCACTCAGAGTACTCCTTATTTATGCCCACTCTCTGTCTTCTTCCTATTAACCAATTTTCAATCTATTTGACAACTTTCTCACCTATTCTATGTGATTTTATCTTTCAAAATATAATCTTTGATGAGGTACTCTATCGAAGGCCTTTGCAAAATCTAGATAAATAACATCCACTGGCTCCCCTTATCTATCATTTTGGTAACCTCCTCCATGAATTCTAATAGATTTGTTAAGCACGATCTCCCTCTAGTAAACCCATGCTGACTATTTCTGATTAAACTTGTCTAAATGCACTTCAATGTTTTCTTCGATCATTGATTCTAACAATTTACAGACTATGCTCATTAAACTCACGTCTAGAAATTTGCTGGGTCTGATTTTTTGCCCTTTTTTAAATAAGGGGATCACTCCTGCATCTTTCCAATCTCATGAAACAATCCCTTTTGCAAGTGATTGAGAACATAATATAGCCTGGCTATAAAACTGGCAAAGGAAGGTGCTGCAGACGAACAGCCAGATGTACTTGTTAAATATCAACAGAAGATAAGGATGATCAAATCAATCAGAAAGCCACCAACAGTAACACAAGACGATTACTATAAAATGAACAGGCAAGAACAAGCTGTTCTGGTGCGTCTTAGAACAGGACACACTCAACTCTGCTGTAATTTGTACACACAGTTGAAGATTGGCAACTCAGGTGCGTGTACATGCGAACAGGGACCCCAGACTACAGAACTGCTCCGAATATAATATACAGAGAAAATTCCTCTATCCCATAAAAACAACACTGCAAGAGAAACTTTATGGACATGTATGTGAACTACAGTGAAGTTTATACAAGAGACAACATTGCAGATATTACAATATTTCAAAATGAACGAAAGAAGAATAAGAATACTGATCATACAATATTAATTAGGGTCAGCCAAAATATACTGATCCTACAATATTAGTCAGGGTCAGCCAAAATATACTGATAGGACCCCGCCTCCGCCTTACTTCTATGTAGTTCTACCTGGAAACAGACTAATTCATGGAAGTCTTACTAAAGAAGTATGGGGCGGGGTTGGGGGGGGGGGGGTGTCATAGTAGTAAGTGACTTGCTGATGAAGCCAATCATAGCACAACCGCCTGGAGGACCTCATTCTACCTTCTTCAGCACACTCGGGATGTGAGAAAAGCTACTGCAACCGTCCACTTTCAGGGCGAACAAAATAGTAAACATACTCGTTGCGGGCATTCAATAAAAACAACACAATTTATATAAGACCATTGTCGATGCTGACACAAACATGTGGGTCATCCTGACATAAAACACATAATTATGACATCTTTAATATTTAAAACTCATAATGAACACGTTTATCGTTATCTGGCACATACATATTGTCTGCATCAGCAGGATGTTATATCAATTGTCTGATATCAGTAAGGTATCTTTATAAACAGTTATAATATCGTTGGCGTTGATATACATTGTAATGTTATTGTTAACGCTATTTTGCTTCCTGCTTTACGCCTGGTTTTAGCCATATTTAGTATTCTATTATTATTATAATTATGTAGACATATCTCTATAATTATATAACTAAAATTAATAATTATGAATTACATGTACAAATCTCAAACACAAAATTGTCTTTGTAATGTTTAAATAATGTTCCAAACTGTTGACACAGAGTTACCGTACTTGAAAAGCAAATACCTAATGACAACGCTCCCCAGCCAGTTCGAAGAGAAATCCAGCGTTGTCCTGTAGAACAACTCCAGCGTTGTCCTGTAGAACAACTCCAGCGTTGTCCTGTAGAACAACTCCAGCGTTGTCCTGTAGAACAACTCTAGCTCTACAAAAGAAACCAGTTTTTTGTTGGACCCGGGACAAGTCAGCTGAAAAAGCCAGATCGTTAATCCAGTCCCGTTTCGTCAGCAGTGGCAAGATCTCTGCAGTGGTGCATTACAACCAGAAATTCGAGTTGTTTTATTCACATACTTCCCTTCGACACCTTTCTTCTATTCAGCACTCAGAATAAAGTTCCCCAGTCAATTGAATTTTAACTGGTGGGCCTCAAGTACCCGAAGTGCACAATACAATTTGGAAGCATGTTTTGGGAAACAATCAAATTTATAAATCCTCCAGTCGATGCAACTCATATTGTGGAAAAGAACTACATATACGGGCTGCGTCGAGAGGAATCATACAACGTTTCTAGCCTGGAACAATTCTTGAAGTTTCTCCTCCACTGTCTAAATGATATTTTCAACAAAAAGTATCTGCGTGGCAATTGATATGTCCTAGTTTGAACTCTTCATATTCAACTGAAGCATTTTCAAACACTGCACGACGTGAGTTGTGTGAAAGTTTGGTTGGTGTTAGTGTAATAAATATGTTTTAATAATGTCGCTCGCTGCATTGTAGCCTACCTGTTAAACAGGAAAGGCTTCGGGAGTAAACTCTTAGGTAAAATCTGCATTCTGTGCTATCCCTAGTCATCTTGACTACGTCTTGCGATTGAGTTAGGATAGCTCAAGACGAGAGATTGAGGCTGACGACAGCGCAAATCTCACCAACTTAAATCTATTTAAGCCTAAGTTACAGCGCCAGATATTTGTAGATGTACCGAGTGTTTTTTTTACGGAATGAAGGCTCTTACCTTCGATACGTGGAACGTGCGTACTTTACTTAACAGCACCAAGGCCGATAAACCCGAAAGGAGAACGTCACTAGTTTCCAGAGAACTGGCATGCTACAAGGTGAATATGGTTGCTCTTAGTGAGACCAGATTACCAGAAGAGGCTCAGATCACAGTTGTGGCTGATACACGTCTTCTCGATTGGGTGATATAACTTTACGCAGTGGCATCTTATTGACTATGTTCTCATCAGAAAGAGAGTCATAAGAGATGTGCGAGTGATAAAGGCTATGTGTATGACAGATCACAGACCCATTGTGTCAAAGTCTAACCTCCACATAGAGCCTAGGCGACGCCATCAGTGTCGAAAACCTGAGAAAAGACGCAACATCTCCAATCTGCAAAGTGGGGCCCATGCGGTACACTGTTCCACGGCTCCGGACAGCCGGCTGACGGACACAGCGATGTACAGCGACAGTCGAAGACAAATTGGTGCTGTCTACTCAACCGCTTCTGAGTATTTGGGTCATGCAGCTCGCAGAAACCGAGACTGGTTTGATGACAACGATGAGGTTATTAAGAAGTTGCTGGATGAATAACGTCGTTCACCAAGACGATCCCTCCTCATCTTCCAAAATGTTCGCGTTCAACAATATTCATAGGATTGCCCAGAACCAGCTCGGGACTATGCAGGATGCCTGGCTCAACAGAAAAGCAGATACAATCCAGCGGTACGCAGACACAAATGAGTTAAAGCGGTTTTACGATGCCCTGAAGACGCTCTTCAGTTCCTATCATTCATCCCCTGTCTTTAATGCCGATGGCACTGCACTGATGACCGACAAAGATAGAAAACGACAATTCACATTGCATAAATCTTTGAAATAATTTAACATTGAAAATAGCAGGAAAGAACGTAGGAATAAATTATGAATATATATGGTTTATATATATATAAATATATATATATGTATATATATATATTCTTCTGTTGTGATCTCACTTTCTATCGGGTTGTAACCCAGTGACGTGGTATGTCTGTGTCCTTCGCGTCTCTCGTGGCCTGAGAAACATTTTCCCCCATATTACGGCAGTTCTCGGTTACGCTTTTTCTGTCCACCTTTTGCTTGGTCTACCTCTCGCCCTTCTTCCTGATGTTAACCTGTAGAAAGTTGCACGAATGATGTGGTCTGGTTGCTTTCTTCACAATGTGGCCAAACCAATTCATTCAGGTAGGAAATGCTTGTTTGCCCAGTAAGACAGTTTTCTTTACAGAGAAAACTCTAACAACAAACAACTGCTGCCTTGTAGGTAGGTTAAGGACAGCCGAAGGCTAGATAAGACTTCCTAAAGGGAAGTATGTGAATAAAACAACTCGAATTTCTGGTTGTAATGCACCACTGCAGAGATCTTGCCACTGCTGACGAAACGGGACTGGATTAACGATCTGGCTTTTTCAGCTGACTTGTCCCGGGTCCAACAAAAAACTGGTTTCTTTTGTAGAGCTAGAGTTGTTCTACAGGACAACGCTGGAGTTGTTCTACAGGACAACGCTGGAGTTGTTCTACAGGACAACGCTGGATTTCTCTTCGAACTGGCTGGGGAGCGTTGTCATTAGGTATTTGCTTTTCAAGTACGGTAACTCTGTGTCAACAGTTTGGAACATTATTTAAACATTACAAAGACAATTTTGTGTTTGAGATTTGTACATGTAATTCATAATTATTAATTTTAGTTATATAATTATAGAGATATGTCTACATAATTATAATAATAATAGAATACTAAATATGGCTAAAACCAGGCGTAAAGCAGGAAGCAAAATAGCGTTAACAATAACATTACAATGTATATCAACGCCAACGATATTATAACTGTTTATAAAGATACCTTACTGATATCAGACAATTGATATAACATCCTGCTGATGCAGACAATATGTATGTGCCAGATAACGATAAACGTGTTCATTATGAGTTTTAAATATTAAAGATGTCATAATTATGTGTAATATGTCAGGATGACCCACATGTTTGTGTCAGCATCGACAATGGTCTTATATAAATTGTGTTGTTTTTATTGAATGCCCGCAACGAGTATGTTTACTATTTTGTTCGCCCTGAAAGTGGACGGTTGCAGTAGCTTTTCTCACATCCCGAGTGTGCTGAAGAAGGTAGAATGAGGTCCTCCAGGCGGTTGTGCTATGATTGGCTTCATCAGCAAGTCACTTACTACTATGACACCCCCCCCCCACCCCCCCAACCCCGCCCCATACTTCTTTAGTAAGACTTCCATGAATTAGTCTGTTTCCAGGTAGAACTACATAGAAGTAAGGCGGAGGCGGGGTCCTATCAGTATATTTTGGCTGACCCTGACTAATATTGTAGGATCAGTATATTTTGGCTGACCCTAATTAATATTGTATGATCAGTATTCTTATTCTTCTTTCGTTCATTTTGAAATATTGTAATATCTGCAATGTTGTCTCTTGTATAAACTTCACTGTAGTTCACATACATGTCCATAAAGTTTCTCTTGCAGTGTTGTTTTTATGGGATAGAGGAATTTTCTCTGTATATTATATTCGGAGCAGTTCTGTAGTCTGGGGTCCCTGTTCGCATGTACACGCACCTGAGTTGCCAATCTTCAACTGTGTGTACAAATTACAGCAGAGTTGAGTGTGTCCTGTTCTAAGACGCACCAGAACAGCTTGTTCTTGCCTGTTCATTTTATAGTAATCGTCTTGTGTTACTGTTGGTGGCTTTCTGATTGATTTGATCATCCTTATCTTCTGTTGATATTTAACAAGTACATCTGGCTGTTCGTCTGCAGCACCTTCCTTTGCCAGTTTTATAGCCAGGCTATATTATGTTCTCAATCACTTGCAAAAGGGATTGTTTCATGAGATTGGAAAGATGCAGGAGTGATCCCCTTATTTAAAAAAGGGCAAAAAATCAGACCCAGCAAATTTCTAGACGTGAGTTTAATGAGCATAGTCTGTAAATTGTTAGAATCAATGATCGAAGAAAACATTGAAGTGCATTTAGACAAGTTTAATCAGAAATAGTCAGCATGGGTTTACTAGAGGGAGATCGTGCTTAACAAATCTATTAGAATTCATGGAGGAGGTTACCAAAATGATAGATAAGGGGAGCCAGTGGATGTTATTTATCTAGATTTTGCAAAGGCCTTCGATAGAGTACCTCATCAAAGATTATATTTTGAAAGATAAAATCACATAGAATAGGTGAGAAAGTTGTCAAATAGATTGAAAATTGGTTAATAGGAAGAAGACAGAGAGTGGGCATAAATAAGGAGTACTCTGAGTGGTGTGAAGTAAAAAGTGGAGTGCCAAAGGGCTCGGTTTTGGGACCAATTTTGTTTTATATATTTATAAACGATTTGGACATAGATATGGGATCGATGTTTACAAAATTCACTGATTACACAAAATTATGCCGTAGTGTTTCATCTAAAGTAGAAGTGGATATATTGAGATCGGATTTAGATACAATTTGAGAATGGTCTGTTAGCTAGCAAATGGAATTTAATGTAGATAAATGTACAGTCATCCACATGGGTAGATCCAATATGGAACATAATTACAGAATGGGAGAAAACAATATTAGAAAGATAGAAAAGGAGAAGGACCTAGGGGTTATAATAGATCATACAGGAAAGGTGAATGAGCAAGTTCAGGTAGCAGTGAAAAAGGGAAATGCAATGTTAGGTATGATAAAAAGAAATATTAAACATAGGAGCAAGGATGTGATAGTCAAACTGTATAAAGAATTAGTTAGACCTAGATTGGAGTACTGTGTACATGAGTGGTCCTTATCGTAGACCGGATATAAACAAACTGGAAAGGATTCATAAAAGATTTATAAAGCTAATAGTGGTATTCCAGAATTACAGTTATCCGGAAAGAGAAGAATCGGCCTACAGTGTCTAGAAAAAAGAATAATTCGAGGTGACGAAATACAGGTTTGTAAGCTAATCAAAGGAACGGATCAATTAAACTATAAAAAGTTTTTTTCAAAATACAACCACCTTCAAGAACAAGAGGTAATAGCTAAAAATGAACTAAAGAAAGGTCCAGATTGGATATTAGGAAATATCTTTTTAGTCAGAGAGTGGTGAATGCTTGGAATGCATTACCAAAGGAAGTAGTGAATGACAATTAATGCATTTAAGAATAAATTGGATGTGCAAAGCTTTTAGAGCAAAATAATGTAAATGAAACTGGTTGTATACACACTCTTCTAAACCAGTATAAAGACGTAAAGTCAAGTTAATTCTAAGTCTTGAGTTATTTAGACAAAAGATCTACCTTTACTGAAAGATGATAACATCAATTCTATGTCTTGTGGTAGCCAGGCGTATATTATACAATTTATGAAATACAGAAACATCTACTTTAACTCTAGGAGCAACTAAACATAGGTTCTAGCATTGATAAAGATGAAAACATCAATTCTATGTCTTGTGGCAGCCAGGCGTATATTATACAATTTATGAAATACAGAAACATCTACTTTAACTCTAGGAGCAACTAAACATAGGTTCTAGCATTGATAAAGATGAAAACATCAATTCTATGTCTTGTGGCAGCCAGGCGTATATTATACAATTTATGAAATACAGAAACATCTACTTTAACTCTAGGAGCAACTAAACATAGGTTCTAGCATTGATAAAGATGAAAACATCAATTCTATGTCTTGTGGCAGCCAGGCGTATATTATACAATTTATGAAATACAGAAACATCTACTTGAACTCTAGGAGCAACTAAACATAGGTTCTAGCATTGATAAAGATGAAAACATCAATTCTATGTCTTGTGGCAGCCAGGCGTATATTATACAATTTATGAAATACAGAAACATCTACTTTAACTCTAGGAGCAACTAAACATAGGTTCTAGCATTGATAAAGATGAAAACATCAATTCTAGGTATTGAGGCAACTAGATCTAGATGTAGTATCTAGCATTGATGACAGATGGGAACATCAATTCTATGGGGAAACTACATACATGATCTCTCATCGATGATGGGCAAATCAATTGTAGGTAGACAACTAGAAATATATTCTGAAATTGATAAAAGATGATAATATCAACTCTAGTTCTTGGAGCAGAGACATAGGTTCTAGCATTGACAAAAGATGGGATCATCTACTTTAGGTCTGGAAAATTGCATGCAAGGAATAATTGTGAAAGACTTGGAACAAAAATGGAGCCACTCAGCTACACATTTGCATGCCGTCAAATTCACACCCTGATTCCCAAAGATGTAGATCAAAGTGTAGGGATAAGATTCCTGAGGTCAACAGATGTAACCAAATTCACCAGCCTCAGATAATAACAGGTTGCCCTATTTTGTCTAAGAATGAGACACTGTTTGATTATTAAGCTTCTTTTATCAGATTAAGATTGTTCATACAAATAGACACCCATCACCTCATTTCTTTATAAATTCGCATCTTTAATTTATTTTAATTTCTACAATTTCAGTCTAAGCAAAATTATTGCAGCCATTTCCCTTTTGAAGGAGACACAAATTATGCACGTAATGATTGTTACACTATTTGCTCTGGTGATTTGTAAAATGATTAAATGTGTTTTTATTGAGATAATTAGTTTTGTCCAACTATTAGACAATTTTTTTTTTTAAATCTCAAGTTTTGACAACTTTGAAATGTTACATATATTATGCAGCAAATGTCAATTTCATGGTACAACCACAATAGACGTGAACATCTCTTCACATGTGCATATTTTCTTTCAGATTTAAGGTATATTGATTTGGAACATGCTCATTTTATTGGTCATCATTAGTTGCTCCTTAGGTCACCGCAGTCCACATCATCAATTGGTTTGGTAGTGTTTTCAGCGAAGTAGCAATATATTATTTTAACACATGATTTATAAATAACGTAGAATGAAATAAAGTATTTCAACAATCCATCTCCTGATGTCAGATGATTGTGAGCCTAGTTCGTTGCGTTTTCAGTTTCTGTAGTTTAATTTTCATTCCAAGCAGCTCCTACTTTGATCAGACATGGTACAGATTATGTCATCTTGTTTTCTGCGTTTATTTATTCAATACAGGTTCTGCGCTGTCAATTGCAAATTTTAGCAGTCAATGTATATAATGTATCATTGTTTTCTTATCACAAGGAATGTACGAAAACCAGAAATTCATCTTAACATGAAATGCACTATCTTCACATGTGTTTTTGATAACATGGAATACAGTATCTGCTTTAATGTGTTAATATGTAATGGTAAAATAATAACAGTTATTCACATTTGTGTTTAGTGACAATGATTTATATAATGAACATTCAGCTAGCTTGTGTCAAAAAATAAAGTTCTAAATACTTTGCAGATTTAAGTAGAAACCTGTTTAAATTTGCAGTTACTGCAAAGTGAGATCAGTGTAAACATTTATTGAACTAAAAGTTACTAGTTGTATATAAATTTAAACATCAAATTCAATGTAGCTCTTTCTGATCTTTCAATGTAAAGGTATATTTTTTAGCCTTGCAGTGAAGTGTGATTTTAGTGCACAGAAAAACAATATATACATGCCCGTAAAGTTATTTTCACCCATAACTAATAGAAATGGGAAAGATTTTCTATATTAGGATAATAGCTTATATAGAGAAAAGTGTGAAGGCATTATAAATCAAATGAAAGAATCAAATGAAAGAATTACAATTTTTTTTAGACTCATTATTACTGCAGGTTTGTCCAATTGTGGAAATACAATACTTGGGGTATAAACAATAGAAAGTCTAATCATGCATAAAAGCGATTGTTGGTAAAGTGGCAAGTGACATTCATAATAATATAACACATCACCTGACCTTTTACACATCCTTATATAAATGGTGTGTTTTATGTGATACATAACTCTGAAACTTTCTTTATGTCAGTTTTTGTCTGAATGATTACTTGAAGTGAACTTATGTTGGTCTCAAAATGTGGGCTGATTTTATTTGGTCAAGTGATATTGCTAAAATACAGTACTTGCATGAAAAGGGCCACAATAAGTTAATGATATAAACAATTTCATTTGTGTAATTTGGATGTATAATTTACAGTTCATTTGTGGACTGTAACATTGTTATAAGTAAGTTACATTTTATGTTGAAAACTAAAACAAAATTCCCAATTTGTAAATTTGTTATTGTAGTAAATAATTTTGATAAAATATATTGTCTTGAAATAATTTTAAAAATAGATATTCAGTTGGTTGAATTATTGTATCGTTTATTTCTGGATGTGTCAGCTAAATGACAAAATATAATTTTCTATTCCATTGTAATAGTGTAAGCTATACATGAATATATGAAATATTCAGGACACACTTCCTAGATAAAATTATTTCCAAGCAACTTACTAAAACACCTTTTATACGGACTTGATCAGACTGCTTTTGGAACAGACTTACATTAAGAGCTAAAAGGAGAATTTGTACAATCTACATTACCTTGTGTAGAGAGAAAAAAAATTGTTGACATTAGAAACCAAATTACAGTATGTAAATGTATAATGAAAACGCCACTGCTGCAGTTAGGTGCAAGTTTTTCACATAAGATCTCAGTTTGAAAAGGAAAGTTTGAACAATGTGTAGAAATGTTATGCATGTTGACATTATATATATATATTTTAAAAATAATAGTGCATATAGCTTTAGTGTGTATACATATTTTATGCAAAATATATTGTAGAAATATACAGACATTCAAATTCATAATGGTTTAGATTTATATACTATATCCTCTGTTATAGCATAAGTACATTTTGATGTTATTTTGTCATAGTGTAATGAAATTAATATTTATCACTTAACAATGGGTATCATTCTTATAATATGCAAATTGTATTAAATTTGTAGAGGTGCTATAAAATTGATCAGCCTAAGGCATGGTGTAATTTATTTGAAAGCAGCATTCTACATGTTGAGGAAAGACCTAATTGCATAAATAATACTTAAAATTTTATTTGAATACAATTGTAAAATTCTGCATCTGATTTCTCCTATATCTTTGATTATACACATGTCATTTTTTCAAATAATGCTATTCAAGATTGTCTCTCAATAATATACTGCAGACAAAGCTACATCTTTTACAGTTGTATTTTTGTGGAAATTCTTTTTTTTCTAAATTTTGTTAACATATACTGCAAATTATAACATTAAAACAGTGTAACATAGCTTGTTTTCCATAGTTCACAACCAAGTCATAGTTATCCTGAATATAAGTGCAAAGTTGCAGAACAATTGTTTCAAAAGCATAAACGTTATTTCAGATAAAGCCTTCCATACATTGCCTTTTTTTAATGAAACTTTAAAGACTATTTTGTACCATTTTCTGATGATTAAATACCTTTATTCTTATTCAGGACCACCAGCCTGATATTGAAATCCTTCTGCATCTGCCTGTTGATCATCTAATTAAGTCTCCTCCTCATGTTTGCCCTTCTGACCTCATAGGATGCCGTAGTAACATTTCTCCGAGTTCCCTTTACTCTAAAAATGTACATGTTCACCAAACTTTTTCAGATGCCTGCTAGCTTGTAGTTCCATTTCCTTCGCTACCAACGGCTTACATTTTACGCATCATTAAAAACAGACATTACAAGAGCAACAGCAGCTTTCACAACAGTTAGTCTATGTTTCTTATGCTTGGGACATAATTTCCAGAAAACACTATTCCGTGACTCATTGGCATTTTGTGTATATCCGTCAAGACATTTGTAGGTAGTTCAGTCCTGACAAAGTTCTAAAGTACTGGTTTTATACTGGTTCTGCCTCTTTATCTCAAGCAATTCTCCAATTAAATAACAACATTAATTCAGAATCACAATGTCAATTATTTGAATGCCTTCCAATTCTCAGTGAACAATGTCATCTTCACTTAAAATTGAATCTGATTCATGTTCAAAATCATCATTGTCATTCATAAGATAATAGAATTCCAGTCAGTCCCGTATGTTTATTTCTGAATGAGTGGGCGTGATCAATGAACGTTTAAAAGATGCTATGTTGATGCTCAGTTTACCAGAACCTCTTACATAACAAACACATATAGTGATAAGGAATGACAAATGATCCCATAGCTCAAAATCTGCTCCCTTGGTAAACCTGTTATTATAAAACTTACACATTTCCTATTAACATACTTTCACATCTTCGCATGTCAAGACATGATTTTAATTTTATTTCTCAAAATTCTCACAATGTCGATTTTCTTTGAAAATTACAATTTGCATCAGCTAAATTGTGGCTTAAATATCCCACCATGAGCATTATATAATTTTTTTTTCAAAGGTGCTAGAAACCCCTCATTGTTTGTAGTGCTAACTAAATTCTAGGTCAGTAATCATTTTTAAAACTAATAACTGGTAGCCATTTTGAATAATTATTTAATTTTTTTAGGACTGACCCCAGACCTGTTTGACAGTCTATATCTTAAAAACTACCGATGCTCTAGACAGTAGACATACTATTCAAGCATTAAACATACTAGAATACATATGCATGGGCTTTATCAGACTACATTACTTTGGAATCGGCTTGCATTTAGAACAAATGAGAGAACTGGTGCATACAGCATCTTGTATAGAGTAAAATAACTTTTTGGTATTAGAAACCAATTTACAGAATCAAAATGAATGCTGGAAACGCCAATGCTGCAGTTAGATTCAGGCTTTTCGGACAAAATCATTTTTTGAAAAATAAAGTTTTAACATTGTGAAGAAATATTTACATTTTCATATCACATTATCATTGGCGTCAGTCTCGCAAATAAATCGTATCCGAGGAAAATTATTCTTTATGCATGTTGATCTTCCACAATGCTGTAAAGTGTACCAATGCGGGCCTAGGCATTTAGTCAGTCCATCTTGCTATCGCATAGTTGGGCGGCCCCATGTGTGTGTGTACAGGTACATGGCCACAAAAACGTTCTTCTACGTGTCCATCTTTTCTCGGGCATGCGTACCACATGTCCAGCCTAGGCAATGTTTGTGTGATGTCATTGTATCCACAACATCCCTAAAGAAAGTGTGATGTTGAGTTTTTTTCATTTAGGATCTTATTCCTTATTGAAATATATAGTACGTATCTTTCAACTATTTTCAAAATATTTGCAAATTCGCAATTTAAATCTAAAGCCTTAGATTTAGCCTATTGAGCTAAGATATTATTATTGCACGTAACTTCTGACATGTAATATGACAATAATTATTGATAGATAGAACATAATCAATAAAGAGTGATTAGATCGATCAAAAACCTATTACTATGTATTATATTCATCAAATAAATCTGCTAGGATCGTTGCAGCGGTACTATGATGGGGTTCTTTGTACGAGGGGCGATTCAATCTTCCTCTTCTTCTTTCGTTCGCTTTAAAATATTGTCTATATTTGCAATGTTGTCTCTTGTATAAACTTCACTGTCTTTTGTAGTTCACATTCAGGTCCATAACGTTTCTCTTCCAATGTTGTTTCTATGGGCCTGTGAGATTTTCTTTGTATATCATATTCGGGGTGGTTCTGTGTGTGTTCTGCTGTCTGGAGTGCCTGTCCGCATGTACACATGGCTGAGTTGCCAATCTTCATTTTTGTGCACATGTGGCTGTGGAGTCGGTTGTGTCCTGTTCTAAGGCGCAACACAACAGTTTGCTCTTGTCTGTTCATGTTATAGTAATCGTCTGGTGTTACTGTTGGTGGCTTTCTCAGTTCAGACAGTAGAGCCTGTAGATCTGGCAGTTTCTCAAATTTTAGTGCTTGGAGTGCTAATGGTACATCTGCCAGAAATACTACTGGTTGTGAACTGACATTGGTGTTCAACAGTTTCTCAGTTGCCACCTTAATTGCCTGGGTTTCTGCATCATATGTATGACAACATTTTCCAGTTGGTACTCTGACTGTATCCCTAATGTTGTTTGGGGGTTCTATGTACACTCCCGATCCGCCATTCTTTACTGCATTCTGTGCTGACCCATCTGTGTATACTCTGATCCAGAGGTCTTGTGGGTATTCTTCATCCAGAAAACTGAGGGTCACTATCCTACGTTGAACACTGTTCTGTTCATGATTGTCTAGTATTCCTTTCACTTTTGTTTGAATGCATACTGATAGTCCGTGCTCCTCTTTCCAATAGGTTTGTTCTGGCGCATACTTTATTGGGAAGTCAACTTCAGGTATATCTATAATTTGCCTGCGAAGTCGTTTCGCCTGATGCATAAAACTACTTCTTTTCAGTCTTCCCATTGCTAAATTTTGAAATCTGTCTTGCATTGGATCGCTCGGCATGCAGCGAAACGTTTCTGCCTTTGTGTCTCTACGTTGTCTTAGTGCTTGTATCCTCCCCATTTTCTCCATCTCCACTACAGGTGTTGATTTCATTACTTCTGTAATGACCCTACGTGCCTGATTTTGCACCTTAACCACCTCTTTTAGGGTAGTGTTTGCTGCAATACACCACGCTGCTGACCCATATTACAGATGTGGTCGTATACCTTGTTGGTAAACTTTATTAAGAATTTTTCCGCTAGCTCCCCATGTGGTTTCACTTAATTTTCTCAGGATGGCTAACTTCCTCCTGGCTTTTTTGGCTGCCTTGTTGACGAGTCCCCTCCATGTCAAGCTATCATAGACAGTAACTCCAAGATAGATGGGTTGTTTATCTTCTCTGAGGTGTTTTCCGTGTATCTTGATAACTCCAGCATTTTGTTTCGGTCAGAGGATGAAAAGCGCAGTGCTACATTTTTCTGTGTTAACGTTTACACACCAACTGTTTGTCCATGACGTCAAGGCATCAATAGCTCTTTGCAGAATTTTGATGGCTACTGTTGCATGCTCATTTGTACACCATATTACCAAGTCATCTCCATACATTGCAATTTTTGTTCCTTGTGGTAGTTCAGCAATCAAATCATTCATGAAGACTATGAAAAGTGTAAGGGGAAAAAAACCTTCCTAAGCCGCACCATGACGAACTTGAATTTTCTTACTTTTGAGGCCATCTAGTTGGACTCTGGCTCTTCTGTTATGTAAGTATGATTTTATTCATTTATACATCCTACCCATCACTCCATTATTTCTCAGTTTCTTTAAAAGTTCTTCTTTCGAAACGTTTTCAAAAGCTTTCCTTGAGTCTATTCGTGCTGCTAATACAAATTTCTTGTCTTGGAACGCGTCCTCGATCTCTTGTGAGAGGTATGTTGCCAGGTCTTCAGTGGAGTTGCATTTCCTAAATCCTGCCTGTTGTGGCACAAGAAGGTTTTGGCTCTCAAGGTACCACTGCAGCCTTAGGTTGATGATACGTTCCATTGTTTTACAAATGCAGCTAGTGAGGCTGTTTGGTCAATAGCTGGATGATATAGAACTGTCTTTTCCTAGTTTTGAGAGTGGTATCATGATTGCTTCTCTCCAGGGGCAATTCAATCAAACCGGAACGTTTTGTTCTAGTTCTACCTGAATGGGTTATGGCGGGATGGAACTACTATCATTAGTTAGAGGCGGCTTCTTATTGTTTAGGGTTGTTTTGTGGCTGCTATTTATTGTTTAGGGTTGTTTTATGGCTGCTATTTTGTGGTAACTATTCATTGTTTAGGGTTGTCTTGTAGCTGCTATTTTATCGCAGCTGTTAATGTTTAGGGTTATCTTGTGGCGGCCATTTTGTGGCTACTATTTTGTGGCAGCTATTTATTGTTTAGGGTCTGTTTTGTGTCGGCTATTGTGTGGTAGCTATTCATTGTTTAGTGTTGTCTTTTAGCTGCTATTTTATCGCAGCTATTTGTTATTAAGGGCTGTTTTGTGGCTGCTATTTTGTGGCAGCTATTGATTGTGTAGGGATGTCTTGTAGCGCCTATTTTATTGCTGCTATTTTGTGGCAGCTATTTATTATTTAAGGTTGTTTTGTGGCAGCTACTTTATTTTATGGCAGCTATTTACTGTTTAGGGTTGTTTTGTGGCACATATTTTATTTTGTGGCAGCTATTTTATTTTGTGGCAGCTATTTATTGTTTAGGGTTGTTTTGTGGCACATATTTTATTTTGTGGCAGCTATTTATTGTTTAGGGTTGTTTTGTGGCAGCTATTTATTGTTTAGGGTTGTTTTGTGGCACATATTTTATTTTGTGGCAGCTATTTATTGTTTAGGGTTGCTTTGTGGCAGCTATTTATTGTTTAGGGTTGTTTTGTGGCAGCTATTTATTGTTTAGGGTTGTTTTGTGGCAGCTATTTATTGTTTATGGTTGTTTTGTGGCAGCTATTTATTGTTTAGGGTTGTTTTGTGGCAGCTATTTATTGTTTAGGGTTGTTTTGTGGCACATATTTTATTTTGTGGCAGCTATTTATTGTTTAGGGTTGCTTTGTGGCAGCTATTTATTGTTTAGGGTTGTTTTGTGGCAGCTATTTATTGTTTAGGGTTGTTTTGTGGCAGCTATTTATTGTTTATGGTTGTTTTGTGGCAGCTATTTATTGTTTAGGGTTGTTTTGTGGCAGCTATTTATTGTTTAGGGTTGTTTTGTGGCAGCTATTTATTGTTTAGGGTTGTTTTGTGGCAGCTATTTATTGTTTAGGGTTGTTTTGTGGCAGCTATTTATGGTTTAGGGTTGTTTTGTGGCAGCTATTTATTGTTTAGGGTTGTTTTGTGGCAGCTATTTTATTTTGTGGCAGCTATTTATTGTTTAGGGTTGTTTTGTGGCAGCTATTTTATTTTGTGGCAGCTATTTATTGTTTAAGGTTGTTTTGTGGCAGCTACTTTATTTTATGGCAGCTATTTATTGTTTAGGGTTGTTTTGTGGCTGCTATTTTATTTTGTGGCAGCGATAACGACGTGGGCAGAGTGACGAAGGTGACGAAGGTGACGAAGGCAGGGCGACTAGCCGAGTATTTATTGAAGACAATTGCTCTACGGGGAGATGGCAGGTTTTGATTTAATTGATTGACTTTATCGGGACTGTTTTGTGTGTGGTCTATTTTATTTAGGATATTTTGTTATTGCTATTTTTGTCTGTGCAGTGATACGGCGTCTATTATTGTGCTTATGTTGTTGTCCGAACTAATTTGTTCAACTTTACCATTTTCTTGGGCCTATTTTGTGTTTAGTCTTTATATCAAATTTAATGTGTGGTTCATTATTTTGTGCTTAGTCTTTTTGTCAAATCAAATGTGTCGTTCACTATTTTGCGGAATTATTTTGACGTGATTATATTATGTGTAGACTATTTTGTTGAAGCTTTCATCTCAGCCCTGTTTCATGTGTGGACTTTTTAGTGCCGGTGTTAAATTATTTCATGGTGTTTCTTTGAAATCATCACAACCGGAAACATCTTTTTAAAGATGATACTTACCTTGTAAATAATGTATTCACACAAAGTATTAAAGTAAAGTGATTTTTCTGTAGACGTCACTAACGATGTCTGAAAATCTACCGACACAAAAACCTATAACACCAGGCAGCAGGACATTAGAGCAGTTGGATGACCAAGACAACTATGACTGACGGTGTTCAAAAAGCATAACAGAGGCATTGATTTTAAACAAAATTTACACACTAAAACGAAGGCTATAGATGTGAACAGTATATAGTGATATCATTGCATAGATAATATCAGTGCTTCTCAAAATGTTCAGTTTAGAGGACAAACAGAGATTTATTCATTTCAGCAGTTTATTTTCTTATTCTTTGTCTTCAACGGTCTTAAATGTGTATATATTATGTTTTTATAAATGAAAAATAATTGCATCGAGCGACAACAGTTTTCTGTTAAATATCTTTCGAAAATGAGACCAAAGAGAAAAGGTGTAAAGAGAATGTTCGGTAAGTTAACTTAAACCACTGCTATTGGAACTATTGCCCTAGATATGATAACATTTGATGACGGAATGGTCGATAATAAATACTAGTGCATACTGATAATCGTTCAAATTTGGCAAACTACCTTTGTTCTCTGAAGTGCCGGCGTAGCTTTAGTTCTAGAGGCTCGCTACGTTTGGGACACCCAACAATAAATGGGAGTCGTAAAGTTCATATCGAATAAAACATTTGCCTTTACAAGCATCCTTTTATTCTTCGTCTTTTAAATCTTCTTTTTGCTTTTATTTCATGCTTGCGTATACATGCACACACGCAAACAGCCACAGGCACACACATACACATACACTCATATGTATATACACACACACACACGCATGCACGCACGCACACACACGCACACACATACATACACACACACACACACACACACACACATGAGTTGAAAACTAATACACCAAATGATATAAATAATGTTTTATTTTTTTCTTTCTGTCTAGCGGTCCCCCGAACATATTTTCCTTTTTTCACCATCCTCGATAAACGTTTCATATTTGAGCCGGCCCGTATATGTAACAATGTTGAGAATCATTGTTCTAAGTCATCTGATGTGTCATCAAGAGAACAAGAAACCAAGCAGAAACTAATTGTAAGTGCCTGTGAACAATCTCAAAATGGATGCCGCACCATGAGAGACGGTTGTATATGTCCGCCAGACGTGGCACAATAAAATCACACAAGGTGTCTACACTACGGAACGGAACTTGATGCTGATGCTCAGAGAAAGAGGGATGTCCGAACGCACGAAATGTACAACTGTCCAGGTACCGAGTCCACCAATGTTGGCCACAGGTACGGTAGGGGCTGTTCTGCTAACATATGACTTACATACTATGACATCCCATATCTGAAGCTGTCGCCATCATCAGTTAGCACTATGCACGAAAATCAGGAGTGTGTTAGACCAATGTTTGTGTCAAGCTTTCTGTTGTCTGTCCTTGTCAAACTCCCTGTTTCCACGTGTCTCACCGCCGAGGCTTCTGACTGTGTCCACCTGTTGGTCAGCGTGACCCTTGCTGTGCTGAGAATACGAGGTTGGGAGAGGTATCGTGTAATCTCCGTTGGAGGGAGTGGCGGGCAGGAGAAAGTCGGCTTCAGTCCGAGCAGAAACGTCCTTTAAAAGTGATCATCTGGACTGAATTCTGGTGTGCAGTTAGGCAGAACGTTGAGCTCCGTCATGGACTGGTTTCCCACTCCTTGAGCCGAGCTTGAAATGCAGCGAAAGGCAGCATAACAAACAGGAAAACCGATCGAAAGCGCATCAAATCCACAGAATAAAGTCGCTGATACCACCTGGTGAAGGATTTGTGAAATATAATCTGAACAGCAACCACCAAACATCGGAATACAGGACACAATCGCCGGAGAGTCGAGAGTGCAGCCACTAAGGCGCGGCCATCTTACTTTTTTCCTGTGAACATGCCACTGTAAATGTAAATATCAGTTCAAAATACACAGGCCCTTCGAACAATCAGATATTTGCAGGTGTAAGAAAAGCAAACACACATTGAAGCAGATTCTCCAAGTCTGTGCACTCCGCGAAAGGCAGTGGTAGAGTTACAATAGTCAACTTCATTGATGAATTTATAATAGAAAATATGGCAATAGAAGGAAAGTTTCAAGACGGAAATAAATCTTATTTGAGAGAAGCCAGGGACAGGCATCAAGTTTCATGAAGGGAACATTTCTTACTTGAGAGAAGCCAGGGACAGGCATCAAGTTTCATGAAGGGAACATTTCTTACTTGAGAGAAGCCAGGGACAGGCCGCAAGTTTCATGAGGGGAATATTTCTTACTTGAGAGAAGCCAGGGACAGGCCGCAAGTTTCATGAGGGGAATATTTCTTACTTGAGAGAAGCCAGGGACAGGCCGCAAGTTTCATGAGGGGAATATTTCTTACTTGAGAGAAGCCAGGGACAGGCCGCAAGTTTCATGAGGGGAATATTTCTTACTTGAGAGAGGTCAGTGATAGGCCGCAAAATTTATGAAGGAAACAAATCTTACTTGATAGAAGCCAGAGACAGGTCGCAAGTTTCACGAAGGAAACAAATCTTACTTGATAGAAGCCCGAGACAGGTCGCAAGTTTCACGAAGGAAACAAATCTTACTTGATAGAAGCCCGAGACAGGTCGCAAGTTTCACGAAGGAAACAAATCTTACTTGATAGAAGCCAGAGACAGGTCGCAAGTTTCATGAAAGAAACAAATCTTTCTTGATAGAAACCGAGGACAGGTCGCAAGTGTCATGAAAGGAACATATGATATTCCGTTATGTCTTGTTCCTAAGATTCGTCTGCACTGCACTCCGGAAATACCGATATGCGCTCAGTTTCTCCCAGAAAAGGCCGAAGTTGTGGGATATGATGGTTCCTGCAGTTGGCTGGTTGTACACACTTCTGCGCCCAAGTTTACTTCAACCTTGTTCGCTATCAAAGATCTACAGTCTGTGCATTGCTGATTAATTTATTGCGCTTTTAGATGACGATCTAACAGGCGGCCATTGATATACTTCAAAATATCACTCATATTAATATCTAGTAAACCCATAATTGGTTCCTGTCATGTCAGGATGTCAGCTTTCTCATTTCTCGGAACACCAGAATGACCAGGGCGGTAGATTCACATCAGTCTCTCTCGGTTTGATGACACAACATTTTCTCATGCTAAGGCATGACTCTGAAATAACTCTGTCCCAATCTATTCTATCGCTAGTGTGAACTCAGTCTTCTCCCTTAACCATCGTCTCAACTGCAGTCACTTAATCTACTGTACTGTATGCATGTGATATCCCTGCCACTTCTCTCTTGATCAATTGACATCTGGGGTGTTAAGGTACATATTTTAGTATTTGAGAGAAGCACTGACAGACCATTCGAGATATGACAGAAATAGATGTGTTAGTTTTGGAGAAGTATGGGACAGACCATTCGAGATATGACATAAATAGATGTGTTAGTTTTGGAGAAGCATGGGACAGACCATTCGAGATATGACATAAATAGATGTGTTAGTTTTGGAGAAGCATGGGACGGACCACTAGAGAAATGAAGGGAATAGATGTAATTTGAGAGAAGCATGGGACAGCCCACTAGAGATAGGAAGAAAATAGATGTGGTAATTTGGAAGAAGCCTGGGACATACCTCTAGTTATATGAAGGAAATATATGTAGGTATTGGAGAGCAGCCTGAGACATACCTCTAGTTATATGAAGGAAATATATGTAGGTATTGGAGAGCAACC
This sequence comes from Ariolimax columbianus, assembly GCA_036924085.1. NCBI lineage: Eukaryota > Metazoa > Mollusca > Gastropoda > Stylommatophora > Arionidae > Ariolimax > Ariolimax columbianus. Next base: position 97,483,662 of record JAVGWX010000004.1, on the reverse strand, counting down.
TGGGACATACCTCGAGTTATATGAAGGAAATAGATGTAGGTATTGGAGAGCAACCTGAGACATACCTCTAGTTATATGAAGGAAATAGATGTAGGTATTGGAGAGCAACCTGAGACATACCTCTAGTTATATGAAGGAAATAGATGTAGGTATTGGAGAGCAACCTGGGACATACCTCTAGTTATATGAGGGAAATAGATGTAGGTATTGGAGAGCAACCTGGGACATACCTCTAGTTATATGAAGGAAATATATGTAGGTACTGGAGAGCAGCCTGGGACATACCTCTAGTTATATGAAGGAAATAGATGTAGGTATTGGAGAGCAGCCTGGGACATAGCTCTAGTTATATGAAGGAAATAGATGTAGGTATTGGAGAGCAACCTGAGACATACCTCTAGTTATATGAAGGAAATATATGTAGGTATTGGAGAGCAACCTGGGACATACTTCTAGTTATATGAAGGAAATAGATGTAGGTATTGGAGAGCAACCTGAGACATACCTCTAGTTATATGAAGGAAATAGATGTAGGTATTGGAGAGCAACCTGAGACATACCTCTAGTTATATGAAGGAAATAGATGTAGGTATTGGAGAGCAACCTGGGACATACCTCTAGTTATATGAAGGAAATAGATGTAGGTATTGGAGAGCAACCTGAGACATACCTCTAGTTATATGAAGGAAATATATGTAGGTATTGGAGAGCAGCCTGGGACATACCTCTAGTTATATGAAGGAAATAGATGTAGGTATTGGAGAGCAACCTGAGACATACCTCTAGTTATATGAAGGAAATATATGTAGGTATTGGAGAGCAACCTGGGACATACCTCTAGTTATATGAAGGAAATAGATGTAGGTATTGGAGAGCAGCCTGGGACATACCTCTAGTTATATGAAGGAAATAGATGTAGGTATTGGAGAGCAGCCTGGGACATACCTCTAGTTATATGAAGGAAATAGATGTAGGTATTGGAGAGCAACCTGAGACATACCTCTAGTTATATGAAGGAAATATATGTAGGTATTGGAGAGCAACCTGGGACATACCTCTAGTTATATGAAGGAAATATATGTAGGTATTGGAGAGCAACCTGGGACATACCTCTAGTTATATGAAGGAAATAGATGTAGGTATTGGAGAGCAACCTGGGACATACCATTCGCTATCTGCTGAATATCGGTAGATTGATTCATAATTTTTAAAAATATGTGTAGCCTTCCTCACTAAAGTATTACAACACCAAGTCTGGATTTCTAACAGTAAGCATCGAGTATTTGATTGTAGCTTCTTCACCGCCTATTGAATGTATAGTGCAAGTGAATAACATGTGCATTTGAATTGTACACATTGAGTTGAAATATATTTTATTCGATACCATACAGAGTTGTTACACCCTAACATAATTAGTACAGCCATTAAGATTCTAGCTGCAACTTTTGATTCCCGCTGATTTTTTTAATTTGATATACAAAATTAATTTCAATTACAAATGCTTCACTGGTATTTCAGTAAATTCCAATTATTTTATCATTCACGTACTTGTTCTAACACCTCGGACTGCAGATTGGAAGTTCAGTTAAAATAAAACAGCTGGATTTCTGACACAGCTGAAATATTACTAGTTCAGTTGAAAATGAAACGTTACAGGCCACAATTATTAATATACTATTATGTGCTACATTTTTAAAGAAAACAACATTAGTAAAAGGATTTTGTTAAACAAAAAAATGTAAGCTCCTTGTAAAAGTAGCCAAAAAAGATGCCAAATCAGGCGATAAAAGAAGCCAAAGGAATTTTTAAATTGCCAGATTTCTGAGAATTTGTTGGCAGCACAAGTCATAGGCTAAGAACTCGTGACCCAGATGTGTAATCATGCTGAGCATGAGTCATGGTTATTTTGGTTTTGTTTTTTTTTTGTTCATTATCATGAGACACAAACGTGTTTCTATTTTTAAACATGGATTTGCCTTTTATATAAGTTCACGCTTAACAACACATTCATAAACTACCACAAAGGATTTTTGTAAGTTATGTTGGTTTAACAAGTATATGTTCACACTCTAATTGATGTATCTTTTCATCTCTTTACTTTTATATATGTACGTTTTTGTCACCGATAGTTAGCGTATCTGAGTAGATAACACGCTTGCCTCGTCACGAATTAGTGGCGGGTCAGTATCCCTATAACAACAAGATGTAGTTAGGTCCTGCTTTAGAGATATCATAGCCTGAGTTAACCAAATTTTCCTGGGATGTCCTCTGTTATGTGGGGAGCGTAGATTGAGTCTATTCGACATTATATAGAACCATTCTTACTAGTACATTTGCCGCTCCTCCCTCTATTATTGGGTGGTAAGTCTTCTACCATTGGGTGTAGAGACTAACTTATCTACGTGTTCCGCTTCATAGATTCAATAGGATGAGGAATATTAGTCGTTTAATTCACCCGAATACGTTTGTCGTGTACCTCTTATCTTATTTCACCTGAATTGTTACCACACCATTCATCATCATGTAGCATGTCCTTTATAGAACGTCGCTCCCATCACAGTCTGTCTGAAAGAAACTGGTTCCCTTGCCAAAAACTCCAGCCTCCGCCACTGTCATACTCAGGTATTCCTGGATATCTTGGTGCCATCGTCTTCTTGATCTACCCCTTCCTCTTTTGCCTGGCACCATACCTTCCATCACTGTTCTCTCGAGACCGTTGTGTCGCTTGATGTGACCAAAATATTTGCATTTTATAGCCAAAGTGAAATTGATAAACCAGTTCTCCTCTATGCTCAACTTATGCCGAATGTCTACTTTTGTCTTTTTCTCTGGTTACCACACCAAACAACATAAGCCTAAGATTACAGTCAGGGATTAGAGTTAGTGTAATTTCATCAAAAACAACAGGGAATTGAATTTTCAAACTTAAATAATAGTTGAAAACGAATGTTTGTGAGTAATCGGGTGGATTAATTTTTACGTGTACAATGTCATGTGTCATTTTTTAATGGTAAATTTTAATTCCGGTGAATTAGACGACAAGTACCCGATAAGATAAACGGCCCAATAACTAAGCCTTCCTAGTCGCCACTTAAGACGTGTCTCGATGGCTGCAATGTTTACATACATATACAACAGGTTCCTGATAGTGGTGCAGCCGTAGTACTGGGCCTAAGGTTCACATGAAGCTATCAAGCTAAGTGAAGTGAAGTAAACACAGCACATTTCGTATGGTTTGTATTTTTTATATTGCTGCATTTTCAATTGTTGCTTTACTTTCAATTGGAAACAACAGCATGTTGATGGAAGCTACCCGCACTAAAAGGGGTTGTTGTTGGAAGCTACCCGTACTAAAAGTGGTTGTTGTTGGAAGCTACCCGTACTAAAAGGGGTTGCTGTTGGAAGCTACCCGTACTAAAACGGGTTGTTGGAAGCTACCCGTACTAAAACGGGTTGTTGGAAGCTACACATACTAAAACGGGTTGTTGGAAGCTACCCGTACTAAAACGGGTTGTTGGAAGCTACCCGTACTAAAACGGGTTGTTGTTTTTAAACCACTCATACAAACTGCATTTACACATTGACGTTTCTTTGGAAAGTGCTATTTTTACATCGCGAAGCGCACACGAGATGGTGAATCCCCTTGGCTGTGGTGCTATGGAAGGCTACCTCAGTAATCTTACCACTAAATAGATTGAGGTAAAAGGCGCAACTGTCACCTGACAATATTATTGAAGATTAGGTGTTGTTGTGTTTACCATACCAGTCAAATAGGTTTTGGGTGGTGGATTCCTTAATATTGCTATTTGTCGCCTGTTCTATTGGCCTCCCCGCTTTTATCCTCCCAATTAACAAAACATAACTATTAATTAAATGAGATACTTGGGATATTAAGTGTTGCTAAGGAACATATCCTTGTGCTTGAGTTTCAATGTCAGATATTAGTCGGAAGTGTATCCATGCAGTGTAGCCGGAAACATACAATCTAAAAGCACATGTATCGAATACTCGCTTGGGAGCCGCCCAACGATTTGTTTACTGTGCTGGGAGTGTTGATTACACAGTATTGCACGTTTAGATGGATGCAAAATGTGGGCCGTAGTATTAACGCCAGAATATATCTGGTCTATTTCAAGAAGGAGAACCCAGCGATGGTTAGATAACTGAGAAGGAGAGCTAAGAGGTAAGTTGAGTGCACGGCTGGGGTGTGTGCATCCCTTCACGATTTCTTGGCCGGGAACCAAGAACCAGAGCAAAGTCATTTTTTCCTACACATTTCGAGAGCACGTCTCCTCCTGTTTCCTACCCCTTCAATAACCTTTGAGCTGTATGTTATAATGTGTTCCATTCTCAAGGACGACTTGTTTGCTCTTACTGCTGTAATAATTTTATGTGTATGTGTTCCATTCTCAAGGACGACTTGTTTGCTCTTACTGCTGTAATAATTTTATGTGTATGTGTTCCATTCTCAAGGATGACCTGTTTGCTCTTACTGCTGTGATAATTGTATGTGATTTGGTTTAAAGTTTTCTTGCCAACCCAGAAAGTTATTTCTAACTCCTGCATCAGGTTTTTGGCATTTGAAACTCTCGAGTACTTCCTGGCACCATTGGGAATTCATGAAAGCTAAAACTAGTCAGAACATAATAATTATCTGCCGAGATAGGATGAAGAACGTCAGAGGTGTGTGATACGGCTCGTGAATCGATCTCTTCACAAATTTGGAATGACATGAAATTCGCATTTTTTTTTAAAATGCACGTTTAATGCAAAAGAAAATGGTGATTAGATGCGAAAGAGCGCACAGTTTTACAACACTAGTTAAACATAACACGTACGAGACAAGAAACATGATCTGAAGAAGCATCATCATGTATCCGTCTCATTTCCTTTAGAACATAGAGCCACAACAGATGCTCTCCATCTGTTACTATCCCATGCAGTCTTCTTGAGTTACGCCCACGACCAGCTGACTGGCTTCCATTGACTAAATTTCATCAGGTCGCATAATATGCCGCAGTTGTGAGTGACCCTTGAGAATCCAGCCTGTAGTTTTGGTATTTGTACTACACTGGACAACACACACACTTTGTCTTTGAAATGAAATAGTATATCTTAACTAATAATTTATCCTGAACAAGAAAAGGACCACATTCAAATTAGTTGTTTGGATCTTCTAATAAAGGAAATAGATTTTGATGTGTAAACGACTCCTTCCGCATTGAGTACATAGGTAACCCTTTGGAAAACTAAGATCCTCAGTTTGGAACTGCAGAGACATTAAGCTTATAACCAAATTAAAAGTTTATGTTGCCGACGTCCTACCAACTCTAAGGAAACTGCTGAGCATAAAATGGCAATATGGGATCACAGATGTAGAAGTTCTTTCGCGGGTTGGCATAACAAGTATCCACACAAATCTGTGCAAATCGCAGCTTAGATGGACTGGCCATGTCGTTCTCATGTCAGATGAGCGGCTTCCAAAGAAAATATTCTTTGGCGAGATTGAGTCAGGCAAGCGAGCTCGTGGTGGCAAAATAAAACGTTACAAACACACTCTGAAAGCCTCACTGAGGAAGGAACTGCGACATTGACCCTGATAACTGGGAGAACATTGCTGCTGAACCTGGCGTAGTCAAATCTCTTCTAGCACGACACAGACAGAGCAGACAAGAATCAAGGAAACTGTACAGAGATGAGCGACACGAAAGGCAACAGACGATTTGCCTCCGTCTGACGGCCAGACAGTGTTTCTTTATCTTCAGTATGACAGACGTTTTCGGGCTAGGATTGGTTTGATCGGACATCTATGAACCCACTCCAGTATTGACAGATGGCAATGTGGTCTTCGGAAAAGAGGGACAAACAACATACAACCATTTTGTATTTTCAATCTCCATTTTGCTTCATATTGCATCAGTATGTCATACTCACGTCACCCTGTACAGTATTGCATCATGATCTGAATCAATGAAGTTGAGTCATTACGTGGAGGCGTTCCGATCTCTGACGACTATGATGCAATCGTTAGTTGTAAACGAAGTCTCGTAGCATCAGCTAGTCATTGACTCCCGTTCACCCCTTCGCCATAAACACGAGTGACTCCTGCTGTTTATAGGCAACAGTGTTCTAGTGCAGATAACTTTTGTTAGATTTGCAGAGAAATTACACATTAATACACACAGAATTCCAAATTCCCAAGAGAAAGTAGTACATTTGGCGTTTTCATTGTCATATTTGTGTTAAGCACCAGGACATCTTTAAGAAATGGCTAATTTTATCTCAGAGGCCTGACATGTATCAACATCTGTTGCATGTGTTGCCCTTTTCGATGTCTGTAATACATGTTGCCCTTTTCGGTGTATGTACCATGTGTTGCCTTTTTCGATGTCTATAACATATGTTGCCCTTTTCGGTGTATATATCATGTGTTGCCCTTTTCGGTGTCTGTAACATGTGTTGCCCTTTTCTGTTTCTGTAACATGTGTTGCCCTTTTCGGTGTTTGTAATTCAGATTATATTTTCAAGTTCTGGTTGTTAGCCCTACCTTAACCTCCTAACATCGAAGATATTTTTTTCTTTTAATCTAGACCTCTCTCCTGCTGTACTGTTTGGCTTTGTTAAATCTGCAGAGATTGTAAGACTCCCACCGACATAGCTCCAATTATTATCAAAGCAATAATGCAGTTCTCCGACTCAAGCTAGTGTAGACGAGACAAGAAGTGCCAAATATAAACAAATGATTATCCTAACAGTTCTTTCATGACCCTATATTTTCATTGTCATGTAACAATATTGACTACTTTACCACAGCAATAAACCAAACTTCCGATTTCCTGCCAAAGATCATAGGCTAAGCTTAATAGCTTAAACAGAACAGTCCAAAGATGTAAGTCATATTCGTTGGATTTCTTCTACAAAAAAAGTGTTTCTTTTGTGTTTTTTGTGTCGTTGTAAATGCCTCTTATGTATCTTAAACTGCTTAGCTCTAAAAAGTAATGCTACGCAAGCATTTTATATTGAAATATGGGTGAGAAATATATAGGGTCTTACATTACCGATCAGAGAAGTGCATAACACTGATACAGAGAGTGTGTCCGAAGAAACAGCTAGTAGAATGGTATACGAAGGAGCACTGACTGACAGCTTCAGGCTGCAAACAGGGGTCAGTCAAGGATGCCTGTTATCGCATTTCCTTTTCATGTTGGCTTTATATTGGATAATGAAGATATTAATCGAAGGGAAAAGTATTCAGTGAACACTGTTGTCACAATTGAGGTCCTGGGCTAAACAGATGATCTGGTACTTTTGTCACACAGTCATAACCACATGCAGTAAAAACTTGATATGGTGAATGATCAATTGAACTGAATATCAAAATGAAGACAACCAACCTCCTCAAACTTAACGCTGTCAGCAAAGAGCCTATCTTGTGGAAGGAAAGCCGTTGGAAGAAATAGTTCCATTCATCCCGTAACCCATCAGGTCGTTGGGGCACACTTGAAGACACTCCCACAAATCCCACGCCACCTCTCTCTGTCCGCTGCCGCCAGTCGTGCCTCACCAGGACGAAGGTTTGACCACTCAGTGATGTTGTCTGCCCATCTCTTTCTTGGACGACCCCACCCTCTATTTCCCGATACGGAACCATGCAGTATCGAATTTGTAATTTCTCTGGACCTCATGAAGTGCCCATACCGTGCCATCTTTCGCCTTTTGATAGCTGTGAACAAATCATCATAAGGCCCAATTGCACTTTCCGCACTTCGTCATATTTCTACATTCGTGACACGATCCTTATATGTAATATTTAAGAGAAATAGTTACCTTTGGCTATTTAGGCAGGGCAATTGATATATGAGGATGCAGATGTGAAGACCAGAATTGGGAAGGTGAGAAAGGCATTCTGGACATCAAATAACAGAATGGAGATCCAGCGAAATCAGGATTCACACCAAAGTTAGAATATTCAACGTCAGTGTCAAGATGGTGCTGATGTATGGAGCGGGAACATGGACATGGGAACATGGGAAAACGGACAAGGCCATACAATCCAGACTTCGGTCCTTCAGATGCCTAAGATGGACAATGGGCACAGAACGGCAAGACATGGTTAGAGATGAAGACCTATTGGAAAGGACCCATCCACAGCCACTACTACAACAAATTAAAAGAAGAAAATGAGGCTGGATAGAACATACGCTACGTAAGACAGCCTCCCAACATTGCCAGAAAGGCTCTTATATGGAATCCTCAAGGGTAGTGAAAGAGCGGTAGACCCAAAATGCATGTAGAAGAAAAGGAACTAAGATTAAATGATTACACCTAAAAAGAGAAAGTAAGAACAGCCCTGTACCATGTATGCTGGCGGGATGTTGTCAATGGCATATGCCCCGAGAGATGTGATGGGATTTAATTGATTCATTCCTTTAGCGACGGGCAAGATGGCCTTGATATTAATTAGCGACGGGAAAGATGCTACGTGATTTGGTTTTAAATACCTATAGGAAACTTAACTTAACGTCTCTTTACTGGCTTAGAAGACTCTGCAGAGTCTGTATACAACCAGCTTCATTTACATTTCCTTGCTCTATAAGCTATGTGCATCCAATCTATTATTAAGTGCATAAATTGTCTTTGCTTCCACTACTTCCTATGACAATGCATTTCAAGCATTCACCACTTTCTAGCTAAACAGATATTTCCTAATACCTAATCTGGACCTTTCTTTAGTTAATTTGTAGCTAGGCCCTCTTGTTTCTTGTGGGTGTTTGTATTTTGGAAAAAAAAAATTGTTTTAGTCTCATGAAGATGTGAGCCTAGGGTTGAAACGTCCGTTTCACAAACACAATGCACCAATTTTGAAAGTAATGGTAATCTACCATACTGCTCACCTGCTAAGAAATGTATTACAGCCTAATAGGATGGCGGTTGTAAGAAATCACGTTCTGCAAAAGGCATGCTACTTAATAATTATTATTAATGGGAAAAGTAGAATACGATATTAATTACAGACGAGGAGGATGGGTTTTGTGATATTAATTAACAACGGGAAGGATGATTTAGAGCATTAATTACCATTCCAAAATAATAGTATTTGATAATGAATACCGGCGGGAATAGTGGTATAGAAGGCCAATTACCAACTTGTAAAATGGTATAGAAGGGTAATTACCAACGGAAAAAAAATTAAACAGAATATTATTTAAAGTATGAATATAGCTAGTTTGTAGAATGTTACTAGTAGCTACTAAGCTAGAAATAATTTGCAGATTGTTATTCTTTATGCCGTTTACTTATTGCATCCGAAGCACAGGGACACAACTACAGATGATTTCCTTCAGGAAACCTGCACCAGCGCATGCAATGCCATCGCTTTAGGTCTTCAAAAATGATAAACTGCCAGATCTTATAAAAATCGTATGCGGTTTAAAAGCCAGGAGAGGGGACGGCGTGGCCTAGTGGTAAAGTGGCACGGCTCACAGCCGAAGGTGCTGGGTTCGATCGCCATCACAGCACTGGCCGTTACCCCGGGGAAGCAAACCCTTAGAAAATGCAGGAGGAAGCAGACCCTTACATAAAATGAATGCTGAAGTCGGATATACTGAGCCGACAGGCGCAAAATAAAAACCACAGTGCAACGCACAACGCCTTGGGGATTAGAGAAATAAGACGAACGCTACAAAAACAAAACAAACAAAAACATACACAAAAAAAGCCAGGAGAAGATTAGTGCTTACAGCAGATGTCATCTACAGGAAACGAGAGAGCAAACAGGTTAGCAAAAGATGAAGCAACACGAGAAAAAGTTTACAAACAATCACTTCCTGAAAAAGAAGACCTTTGTCTACAAGCCTTAAGGAAAGTCGACCAATCGAGAGACGACTGTGACGACCTTAACCGAGTAGAGCAGTAGACCCTGTTCCGAATACGAGCAGAACATAAACACATAGAATAGACACACGCACATGCTCTTTTTAAAAATTGGTTTTATCACCAGTGTGGACCGGCAACACAGACCACCGAACATTGGATACTTGGCCAATTTGAAACTGAGACGAACATCTACACAAACCTATTATGGAGCTTTGATGTACCCTCCAACATCAAAACAAATGTATCTGCAGGTCTTAAAGATACCCTCCAACATCTAAACAAATTTATCTGCAGGTATTAAAGATACCCTCCAACATCCAAACAAATTTATCTGCAGGTATTAAAGATACCCTCCAACATCTACACAAACCTATCTGGGAACCTTGAGGTACCATCCAATATCTAAACAAATTTATCTGCCGGTCTTAAAGATACCCTCCAACATCTACACAAACCTATCTGGGAGCCTTGAGGTACCATTCAAGATCTAAACAAATCTATCTGCCGGTCTTAAAGATACCATCCAACATCCAAACACAGCTATCCTTGAGCCTTGAAGTACCCTCCAACATCCAACTTGAAGATACCCTCCAACATCCACACAAAACGATATGGTAGTCCCGAAGTACCTACCCTCCAACATCCAAACAAAGCTATCTTGGAGCATTGAAGCACCCTCCAACATCCAAATAAAGCTATCTGCGAGTTTTGAACTACCCTCCAACATCCACACAAACCTTGAAGTGCCCTTTAACTTCTGCAACCTGTATCTAGAGAACTAGAATTTGCGTGTAAACATAATAAAATCACACGATGAATGAGAAGAAGAAGAAGAAGAAGAAGAAGAAGAAGAAGAAGAAGAAAAGGAACAAGAAGTAGTAGGAATACAAAGAAGAGCTCTTTATCTTGTCTTATATTCTCCAGAGAAACAATGGCAAAGCTAACCGGCTTTGTGGTCATGTTTCTTCTGATGACTGCTCAGCCTATGGCTGTTAATGCCTGGCTTTACGAAGTCGTTGGTGGGGCTGTTGGAATTGGTGTTGTGGCAGTGGGCGCACCATTTGTGCTTAGTGCCGCTGGATTTGGAGCAGGTGAGACAATACTGTCCGTATCTTTGTCATCGCTACCATTTTTCTCGTTAACTTCAAATTGTATTTATGTTTAAATGAGTTGTACCAAGACGGGGTGAGACAAAGTGAGATGATACTAGACAATATATCATCATTCATTTCACCTTGTCATTTTACGTGGAGTGTAGAACTGACACTACACTCCTTAGAAAAATACTGTATCCGAACAACGCAGTGGCGGACTCTGTGGAAATGGGTGTGCAAGATGAGTTTGCGAACTTCGTGTACAATCTTCTTTAGCAACTTTTTAGGACGTGCAGGAAGGGTCTCTTCTCTCAACCTCGGCACTACTTGGGGGATGGTAAAGGCTATTCAATAAATCAATCAATTAAGACCTTTCCAGTGCACTGTAGAGCATGGGTCATCAACAAAAACACACCAATTTATCAAATGTTGACCTGCCCATAACTGTTGGAGGTTTCTATGGCTGAAAGTTTCTACATGATAGAAGAGAGAGACGCATGTCCAACCTCCTCAGTCGCCTCTTACCACATGTCTGGTAGGCTGCAGTGCTACTATTCATCGCTCCCTTTTAGGACCCCGGTAACACCAATACTTGATACAAATTCAACTTTTACTTCTCATTCTGATCCCCGCAAAAATGAATTACTCAATCTTGCATCCTCTTATATGTACCGGTTACCATCTTCATCTGATATCCTAGACATTTTCCTAGAACCAGTCTGTAGCAACAACCGGACAAGCAGCCTGACAATCTACACTGTCTCCCATATTGGTAAGACTAATTAGAAATCTCGCAATGTAATGTAACTGTGAAGACACATGTCCACCTTTTTCGGTTCTCGTTGCTAAATTAGGAGAGCAGCTGTAAAGTGCTGTGATAGACGCATTTTCAAGATTGAAGGACTCAGTTCGAGTAGCTTCCAACAACATTCCACCGAGAAAGAGAAGTTGGGAATGACCATAGGCCGTATGGGGAAAAGTACTCCAGAATTCCTCAGATTAAAATAAACTGTGGATTACCAAAGCACACACGTAGAAGAGTGATCCAACAATGCCAAGAGTAAAAGACATTGTAGATGACCAAAGCACACATGTAGAAGTGTGATCCAACAATGCCAAGAGTGAAAGACATTGTAAATGACCAAATAACACACGTAGAAGAGTGATCCAATAATTCCAAGAGTGAAAGACATTGTAAATGACCAAAGCACACATGTAGAAGAGTGATCCAACAATTCCAAGAGTGAAAGACATTGTAAATGACCAAAGCACACATGTAAAAGAGTGATCCAACAATTCCAAGAGTGAACGACATTGTAAATGACCAAAGCACACATGTAAAAGAGTGATCCAACAATTCCAAGAGTGAAAGACATTGTAAATGACCAAAGCACACATGTAAAAGAGTGATCCAACAATTCCAAGAGTGAAAGACATTGTAAATGACCAAAGCACACATGTAGAAGACAGAGTGCTCCAACAATTCCAAGAGTGCTCCAACAAACACAAAAGTACGAGACACTGTGGATGACCGAAGCACACATGTATAAGAGTGCTCCAACAATCACAATAGTCAGAGACATTGTAGAAAGACCACACGTGAAAAGAAGAATGCTCCAACAATCCCAAGAGAAATGTAAATTGCGGATGACCAAAACACACATGGAGAAGAGTGCTTAAATAACCCGTTTGATTCTGGAAATATGTGCTTAAAAAGGATATGCTACTTACTTACTTTAAGGGCCATTTAAGAACTGAACAATTTTAATGGTTTCTAATGGTCGTTTAAAAAAAATAGGAAAATTCAAAATAAATCATTCATTTTTGTATCTCCAACAGCTGGCATAGCTGCAGGGTCATTTGCTGCCAAGGCGATGTCTTTGTCCTACACAACAGGTGTTGGCGCAGGTGCCATTGCAGCTCTACAGTCAGCTGGAGCTGCAGGTTTTGGAACAGCAGTCATAGTCGTCGGAGGCGCATTTGGAGTTGGCACAGGGCACTACCTTGGCAGCAGCACGAGTGACAATGACAAAAAATAAATAAACTCTGTTTTGAACATCTTTATAGTTTTCACAAGCCCATTCTTAAACACACCGACAGACCGACATGTGGCATAACTGACTGACTAACTGACAGGTAGATGGATGGATTTATGAATGTATGGATGGACGGATGAGTGAATGGATGGGTGGATGTATAGACAGACAGATCGACCTTGAATGTGATGAGGCTTACACGTCAATAATCCTGTGCTCAGGAACTAATAACCGACATTAACTCTCTGTGACAACCAACACAACTGTTGGGATTTATATTGTCTATTTTTGATTGCAACGATTAGACAGCTTAAGTGATTCCTTATTCAAAATGGGCAAAAAAGCAGATCCAGCAAACTATAGACCTGTGAGCTTCACGAGCATAGTCTGTAAATTGTTAGTCAATAATCAAAGAAAACATTGCAATGCATTTAGACAAATTTAATCTAATTAGAAATAGCCAGCATGGGTTTACCAGAGGGAGATCATGCTTAACAAATCGATTAGAATTCATGGAGGAGGTTACCAAAATGTTAGATAAAGGGAAGCCAGTGGACATTATTTATCTGCATTCTGCAAAGGCCTTTGATAGAGTTCCTCATCAAAGATTATTTCGAAAGTTAAAATCACATGGAATAGGTGAGGAAGTTGCCAAATGGATTGAAAATTGGTTAACGGGAAGAAGGCAAAGGGTGGGTATAAATAAGGAGTACTCTGAGTGGTGTGAAGTGAAAAGTGGAGTGCTACAGGGCTCGGTTTTGGGACCAATTTTATTCTTGATATATATAAATGATTTGGACATAGGTATGGGATCCATTATTGCAAAATTTGCTGATGACACAAAACTATGCAGTAGTGTCTCATCTAAAGCAGAAATGGATATATTGAGGTCGGAATTAGATACAATTCGAGAATGGTCTGTAATATGTCAAATGGAGTTCAATGTAGATACATGTACAGTCATGCACATGGGTAGATCCAATATGGAACATAATTAAAGAATGGGAGAGAACAATATTAGAAAGATAGATCAAGAAAAGAACTTAGAGGTTATAATAGATCATACATGAAAGGTGAGGGAGCAAGTTCAGGTAGCAGTGAAAAAGGCAAATGCAAAGTTAGGGATGATAAAAAGAAATATTAAACATAGGAGTAGGGAAGTGATAGTCAAACTGTATAAAGCGTTAGTTAGACCTAGATTGGAGTACTGTGTACAGGTGTGGAGTCCTTATCAGAGAGGGGATATAAACATGCTGGAAAGAATACAAAAAAGAGCGACAAAGCTGATAGTGGGATTCCAGAATTACAGTTATGAGGAAAGATTTTTAAAAACCGGACTACAGTGTCTGGAAGAGAGAAAAGAATTCGTGGTGACTTAATACAGGTTTATAAGATGATCAGAGGAATGGATAAATTAGACTATAACAAGATTTTTTTTAATACAACCACCAACAATAACACGAGGGCATAGCTACAAGTTGACTAAGGAGAGGTCCAGATTAGATATTAGGAAGTATTTCTTTAGCCAGAGAGTTGTGAATGTTTGGAATGGTGAGGTGGTGGAGGCTGGGACGATTAATGCATTTAAAAATAAATTGGATGCGTACAGCTTGTTGAGCAATGTGATGTAAATGGAACTGGTTGTATACAGACTCTGCAGAGTCTTCTAAACCAGTATAAAGACGTTAAGTTAAGTTAAGTAAAGGTGATTTAATTATTTTTTTTTTTTAACTTACAAGCCAAACGAATTTTCTAACTCGAAGAAAGTTAAAGACAACCGATTTTTCTGTAATTTTGGCTTTAGAAACGCCAAATTGGCCACGAAGATACAAGGTTGAAACAGAAAAAGGTTTTGTTTCTTGTCACAGGCAGATTTCGCAGAAAATCTCCAGTTCTGCCTACTGAGCCGGTTCTCGGAATGCACCGATTCGAATCGAAACCGTCAGATTGAGAGAAACCGAATGAAAGCCAGAGAAAGAATGGCAATCATGAGGAAACTTGCTGGCACAAGCTGGGGAGCAGACGAAGGCATACTAAAGAAACTGTATACTGGAAGAGTGAGACCAGTTCTCGAGTATGGCATTGCGGCATGGACAACAGCAGCGAAGGCGAACTTCGATAAAGTTAACAAACTTCAAAACCAAGCCATGAGAATTATAACAGGTGGCATGAAGTCAACGCCAATTGTAGAACTTGAAAAGATTACAAAACTGCAATCCATGACCGATAGAAGAGACTGCAGAGCCCAGCTGCAGTCAGAGAAACTCCGAAGACTGACCGACCATCCAATGCACCAGAGACTAAACAATTTGGGAAATGGGAAACTAAAGCGGAGAAACTTTGCAGAAATAGCCAAAGCAAAGATGCACGAAGATCCCATAAACGCACTAACAACACCAAAACCCATCACTACTGTACGAAAACCTACCTGGAGGCAGGATATATTTCCAGAGGTGGTAGAAAATATACCAGGTATTGCAAACAAAAACTGCCAAACTGAAAAAGAAAGGAGAGATACTACCCTAAGCTTCATAACGAAAAGCTACCCAAGCATGGACTGGACCCATGCATACACCGACGGTTCTGTAACAAACACTACACAGAACGGAGGGGCAGGAGCATTCCTGAACCTACCAAATGGCAGAAAAATAACACTGTCATTCGCTACTGGTAAGTACACAAGCAATTTCAGAGCGGAGGCAGAGGCACTGAGGGCGGCAGTGGAAGAAATGGTGACACACAGTGAAAATGAGAGCCATATAGTCCTGCTGACAGATGCTCTCGCCGTAGTCACAGCGCTAAAAAGCCAGAAAAACACTGAGCTTAATGACTTAAGAGCAGCACTCTGCAAACTGTGCCAGCAGTCCGCACCAAAAAGGGTAGTGGTACAGTGGGTCCCGTCACACTGCAACATCCAAGGCAACGAGGAGGCAGATAGACTGGCAAAAGAAGGTGCAAGACTACCACAAAGATACCAGTATGACGTACGAAGAGTCAAAACGGCTTATCAAAGCCAGATACATGACCAAATGGGAAACCGAACATACTGGTTACACCAAAAACGATGCCTATTACCAGTTGAACCGAAGAGAGCAGGTCGTTGTCTTCAGACTTCGCACTGGCCACACCAGACTGAGGTACCACCTATTCAACAAATTGAAGATAGGGTGTACCGACGAATGCCCGTGCGGTACTGGTAAAATGACCGCTGAACATCTGCTGCAGAACTGCCCGACATACGAGGATCAGAGAGAGCAGATGTGGCCATCACCAGTGGAACTGCAAGACAAGCTCTATGGCAGTGGCGAGAGCCTCAGGATGACCGCCGCTTTTTTCGAAAAAATAATGGTTACTGTCTGACTGTGTACGCAGAAGAAGAAGAAGAAGAAAAAGAAGAAGAAGAAGAAGAAGAAGAAGAAGAATCGAAACCAAAAGCCATTTTGAGATGAATGCAATATTTATTTTCACTATACACACACGCTTCGGAATTCAGGGATTCATTTCTAAGGAATAATAAATATAATAGGACCCAGCTGTAAATTGGTACCTGGATTAATTGTTACGGAAGGAAAGACAGACAGAAAGGGAACTGGCCACTCACCTCATAAAACAAACTGGTTTCGTTTAATATAGTTTCTGACACTTCATCCCCGACTACAGTGAATTCAATGCAACTGCCTTTACCTTTTATTAACGTTCATACATGTTGGTTGCAAAAAGATAATTATAGAGAGTGGTGCATGCCTCTAGCAGCCCTATCGTGTAAAATAAATTGTTACAGAAACCACCTCTAAAAGAACACACAATTTACTTTAACGCTGGCTTACTATACAGAACGACACACGGCCGTGGCCCAATGCCCCAATAGTACGAAATGAAATATAAACTAATATAAAAAGTGGTGGAGTTGATATTTCCAGCACAATTAATTTTATCAGGTGATGGTTTATATCAGTGCTATTCAACCTGGGCACTACCGTCCACTAGTGTGCGATTTGAGCTTTCAGGTGGACGGTAGTAGAACAGATGTATGCTGTAATAAAAACATAACCTAAGGAAACTATCGCAGAATTCCAGCAAACCAACAAAAGTGCACAATTTGAGAACTATGTTTTTTTTCAGTCGCAGCATACGGTTGGTTGTGAAACAGGGACAGTTACCAAAACCTCGAGTCTTTTGAGTCGAAAAGTTATAAAAAGGTTCACAGAATGCCGTGGAAGAACGCAGACATTCCACAAGAGTTTGACATAGTGAACAACTGGTTCCATGCATTGGACGGGGGGTACAAAGCCTCACTGTATTATGTAGGGGAGGGGGTACAACATCTCACTGTATTGTATACGGGGGGGGGGTGGGGTGGGGGTACAACATCTCAATGAATTATATAAATGAGGGGGGGGGGGCTACAACATATGACTGTATTGTATAAATGAGGGGGTGGGCTACAACATCTCACTGTATTGTATACGGGGGGGGGGGGGGGGTGGGGGTGGGGTGGGGGTACAACATCTCAATGAATTATATAAATGAGAAGGGGGGGGGTTTACAACATCTCACTGTATTATATATGGGGGGAGGGGTACACCATCTCACTATATTATGTATGGGGTGGGGGTGCAACACCTGAATGTGCTATGTATTGGGGGTACACTTTCGCAATATATTATGTGCTAGAGTTACAACATTTCACTCTATTATGTATTAGGGAGTACATAATCTCATATTCTTGTGTATTAGGGAGTACATAATCTCATATTCTTGTGTATTAGGGAGTACATAATCTCATATTATTGTGTATTAGGGAGTACATAATCTCATATTCTTGTGTATTAGGGAGTACATAATCTCATATTCTTGTGTATTAGGGTGTACATAATCTCATATTCTTGTGTATTAGGGAGTACATAATCTCATATTCTTGTGTATTAGGGAGTACATAATCTCATATTTTTGTGTATTAGGGAGTATATAATCTCATATTCTTGTGTATTAGGGAGTACATAATCTCATATTCTTGTGTATTAGGGAGTACATAATCTCATATTCTTGTGTATTAGGGAGTACATAATCTCATATTCTTGTGTATTAGGGAGTACATAATCTCATATTCTTGTGTATTAGGGAGTACATAATCTCATATTCTTGTGTATTAGGGAGTACATAATCTCATATTCTTGTGTATTAGGGAGTACATAATCTCATATTCTTGTGTATTAGGGAGTACATAATCTCATATTCTTGTGTATTAGGGAGTACATAATCTCATATTCTTGTGTATTTGGTAGTGCATCTCACTGTATTATATATGTGTATGTTAATGTTCAGTAAGACATATTGTTTTTTTTATATGAGCTTGTGTCAGCTTCAGAAATATTTCCTCACTTATTCTATGAACAAACTTATTGTGCCCATCCATCAATTGTACCATAATGGTGACGGACATTATGTCCACAACTTTTGTTTCAGCCAAATAAAATAATGAATAGGGTCAGGTAAAACAAACTGAACAGGACCCTCCCTCGGCTTCCTCGTAGCCGTCCCTGAATACGGGCTGTTTTCATGGCAGCCTGGCTAACGAGGTCAGGGATTGTAGTAGTGAGCGACACACAGATGAAGCCAAGCATAACACAACCGCCTGTAGGACCTTGGTCAACTGCACTGAATTTTAAATACTGATTAGTGATTTATTAGCAACATTAAAAACATCTTCTTATTTCTTCTAGTCCTAAATGGGACTAAAACAGTTCTAAGAAAAAGCACATGGAACGTCAGGATCCTATACCAGGGCAAGTTATTTATGATTGGAAAAGATATGAAAAGAACCAGGAAAGATGTTCTGGGGGTCTCTGAACACAGATGGGCCGGTCAAGAGCACTGTATCAGCACATCAGGAGAACCATTCAAATACTTTGTGATGGACAACAGTGGAAACAAAGCGAGGTCGGCTTCATCACGCCAAAGAAGAAGGCATCTTCACTCGGTTACAATTCAGTTAACGATTGAATAATTGTAGTGAGACTAAAGAGGAAGACATGCAATTTAACAATAATTCAAGTTTATGCATCAACATCAGCAGCTGATGATTGCAAAATGGAAGATTTCTATGACACCTTAGAAGAAACAATGGAAAAAGTATTAAAAAAACAGACATCTTGATCATCGCTGGAGATATTAATGCGAAAATCGGAGAAGAAGTAGATGAACAAGAGCGAAGTGTACGAGGACATTTTGGTTTGGGACACAGCAATGAATTGTCGTGTAGAACTGTCAATGTCTGATTCAAAATGTTCAGAACGGATGGCTACGGTAATAAGCAATGGCAGACATAGAAGTCTCAAAAGTGGCGGGCCTTGTGTGGATTCATCGTTCTAGTCGTGCTGTCGTTCACAGTGAGTGACAGAGCCAACCCATTTGTTTTGTAAGTACCAAGGTTGGCATTTTAGAATTGAAAATAGGAAAAGAATGAAATAACCCAATGACTGTATGCTAGACTATACCAACAACATCGATACATCTAAGAGGGTAAGTCAATAAGTGGGTAACAAGCTGATATGGGAATGCAGAGAAATGTAGTTGGTAGTTTCTAAAAATGTCATTAGGTGGCAGTAACATTCAGCTTGGTCATTACTGTACGTAGCAGACGCTAGGTGGCAGCAACATCCAGCCTGGTCATTACTGCACGTAGCAGACGCTTGTTGTGGTGTTCACCTGCCCAGTTGAGATACAAAATGGCGTCCATGCTCACAGACTGCACAATCAAAGAACATAGTACTGTTGTGCGCATTTTGTGGGCAAAAGAACTTTCTGTAAAGGATATTGATAAGAAAATGCTTCCTGTTTGCGAGACGAAGTATTTGTCACGTAAAGTGGTGTATAACTAACAGACGAGCAACAATGGACAGTGTAGAAACTGTAGTAAGGTGTTTACACAGTTTAGCCTACAGCATAACGCCTGATTCCAGCTTCACGATCGACGAAGGGATTGAAGGCAAAGTTCAAATGTGTCTGGGACAGCAGACCAAAAACGTATATGCTGCAGGTTCTGAATAACTAATAAAGTGGTGTGACAAATGTATCGATGTTGGTGGAAATTATGTTGAGAAATAAGTGACAATGTCAGTGCAATAATACATGGTTTCCAAGTTATCATGCCATTAAGTTTTTGTTTTTAAATAACCATCTGTGACCTATTTACTGGCTTGCCCTCGTACAATGTAGATCATGCATTATGTGCGTAGGGTAGATGTCGTTTGCTGGACGGCTCAGCAGTCTGAACACACAACCTGCTGCATGAACCATCTGGATTCATAACCTTCGCCAACTTGAAAGTTAGACGCCACAGCTTGTGTGAGTTCAGGTGAACAGTTGCTTTCCTCGCCGCCTTTTACTTCCGTAACAATAAGTCAGGTACCCATTTACAGCTGTGCGTACTTGAGTGGTTCAATTCGTGAATTGAGCCCCGTATCTTTGCCGCGAGCAGTGAGTGCTCTACCACTACACTGATCATACGCTCAACATAACATCAACATAATTCAATATGTCATCAGACAAAGATGGTTTCACCTTAATTTATCTACTCGTATAATAACAAATTACCTATCCATGAGATGGAGGCACTGGTCAAGAGTAGTGCTGCAATGCCTGTAGCACTTGTGGACCTCTTTGGGTTGACCACAGTACCGGAACGAGCTGCTCGTAGCCTGAAGAACGCCATGGCACAAAGTGTCAATGTGCAGACCAGCATCGTAAACATGTTGAGAAACCGGCTAATCTTACACGCCCCAACTGATGAGTACATATACATGTTTCGCATGTCCACAATCTCCAATGGGATGCACACTCCACATGACAACGCTGAGTAAGATAAATAGATCGTTTTGTAGATTTTGTCTCATTCGAGAAAGAAAGATGAATATCGACAGAACGTGCCAATAACTGCGAGAAGACCGTAGAGGGCAATCGAGGGAATCAGTTTTCTGAATGTGTCTTCGTTGACACGTGATACGATGTCATGACGCTCTGATGTAGTATAGTTGTATGATGTCAAGGTCATTCTAGGCTGATACGTGAAGAAATGTTAGACCAATGGTAACACTACCTTTCAGGAGTTCAGCTTGTAGAATCTCTAGTTGTCTCTATTTTGGTATCGATGCTTTCTCGTCTCCACATGGACAGACCTGGTCTACTTCTGAGGGGTCTATTTCTTAGCTTTCTTTTCTGCTTTTTGGTGTACGTGTTTTTTAAGTGCTTTCATTGCTTGTTTTTTAATTTTTAACTATAGACTGCTTTAATATCGATTAAATGTCGCCACGTTTCAGTCACTTCAGTTCATTACGAGTACCTACTCTATCAGAGTTAATGAAATCAATTCAACAAAGAATAGAACTGATCCCGTTACCCCACAAAAAGATGAGATTGTGTATAACGATTTCCTGAAACGTTATATCGCGACAATAACTATTATGGAAGCAACTTTGTCTTTTAAAAGAAAGCTTGTCTGGCTCTGTGCACTTTCTTTTGAAGCGATCTCTGTTGTTTGTTGGACATTCCTTTTCGTGTCCATAAATTCGAAACCTTTTAAACAACAAATAATGTGAAGTCTGTACATTGAAAATACAAGCGTGTTGGTCGTAAAGTAGGTTTCGTTCCTGCTTTTATTCCCACCCGGTATCTGATCCATGCGTGCTGTTATACGTTGTACACTATAGATGTATTTTGAAAGCTGCTGTCAAAGATTTCAGTCTGCAATCTTCTGTTACCCTGTTATTAGGTCCAGCAGTTCAATTACTGACATTTTTCTGTTGCAAGATTCCTTATCTATTTGGGTTAGTCTTGTTTAAAAATACGCCGACAGCAACGTGTTTCAGTATACCAAGCGGTAAATATTTACAGTTTCGGAAGGAAGTGGCGAGTAAGGGAAATGGTCAATCAGAATTGAAACTTTGAGACAATGTTCAATAAGAATTGATGTTAGTTAATAATCTCAGAGCACTTGATGTCTGCAGGTTTAAATAACCTGTGTTGTCGTAAGATTGATGTAATATTTTGTGTGTGTATCTCTGCCCGATGGACCTCTTCGTGTCTTATATCCAGATCTTGCTATAGTTTTGTTTGTTGTAATTTTATTTAGATGTCTAAACTATTTAATTTTTTCTTTCTATGCATTCGGTGGACGATGTAGTTACCACAATATTTATGATGTCATTTTTGCGTTCATGAGAAAAATGACTTTTATCGGCGCTGTCCTTTCATATGAAGTAATTTTATTCGCTTGTATGATGCCTGGCACTAGTAATTGACATTCGATTCGAATATGATGTATATCCTGTGCCGTGGGTAGGAATCACGTCTGATAACACTGGCAACTGAAAGTTCAAAGGAATATACTTTTTATTCTATGTCTTTGGCAGGAACCACTTCAGGTGACACTGGTAACTGAAAAATATAAAAGAAAATACATTTTATTATGTGACTTCTGTAGGAACCACGTCTGGTGACACTGGTAACTGAAAAATATAAAAGAAAATACATTTTATTATGTGACTTCTGTAGGAACCACGTCTGGTGACACTGGTAACTGACAAATATAAAAGAAAATACATTTTATTATGTGACTTCTGTAGGAACCACGTCTGGTGACACTGGTAACTGAAAAATATAAAAGAAAATACATTTTATTATGTGACTTCTGTAGGAACCACGTCTGGTGACACTGGTAACTTACATTTTAAAAGAATATCCCTTTCGTTCTGTGACTTGGGTAGAAACCACGTCTAGCGACACTGGGAACTGAAAATTGGTAAGAATAAATTGTTTATCCAGTCTTGTCATGTCTTATCCACTTTTGCCGTTAGGCTGCGTGGGGAGCCGTAGCTTTCTGTCCAGGCCCAGACGCGACGCTGAAGTAGTCGTCATCCCATGACGATTTAGAATATCCGCAACATTTCCTATCCATTAAGTTCTCGGTCTGCCCTGGATGCAAAAGCCCGAACGTTGTGTGTTATAGGCGCAGATGAGTAGTTGGTCATGTTGCATTCTCATTAGCTGGCCGAACCAAATGGTTCTCTCTTCATCAATGTATTCAGAGCAGGGTTTTGCTTTAACCATTCCTCTCACATCTTCATTGTGCATTCTGTCTCTCCTAGTTACGGTGATTGTTTTCAGAAGGCATCTCATCGCATGAGTCGTGATCTTTCTCTCTATAGAGTTTTGGTTAAAGTCCACGTTTGGCACTGGTAACAGAGAGTTGGCATAAATATACTGTTGATTAGAATTCTTTTTGTGGACATGTTTATGTTAGAGTGTTTTAATAATGGTGACAGCTGATATGCAATCGCATTTGTTTTTTGGCACCTGATCTCCATTTCTATGTTTAACCTCCATCCTGTGTGAAAACACTGCCCAAGTACTTGAACTCCTGCACTTGTTTGATCTTAGTCCAGTTTACCGTAATGGTAATGTTTTCAGGCAATCTGCTTATCTGCAAAGTTTCTATTTTGGATGTGTTAATTCTCATACTGTATCTTTCACACGCAGAGTTGAGCGCAGTCAGATTTTTTACTGCAGATCATCTTCACTCTCATAAAGTAGACATTGATAATCTACAAAAAAGAGTTCATTTAACTGGTCAGCCTCTGTCTTTTCTCCCTCTGAATTTCTTGGCAGATGCTCCAATTTGGCCTCCAGCGTTATTCTTCCAAATGTGTGTTGAAGAGTAGGGGCGACAACACACATCCTTGTCTCTCCCTGGTTGTTATCTCCCTTGTTCCGGTCAGACCATCTGTTGTTCTTACTAAACTTTGGCACCCTTGGTGTCAGTGCTCTAATATTCTCTAATAGCTACCCATGTACTCCGTAGTCGTCTAGGATGGCCCATAGTTTGTTTCTGTCTACTCTATCGAAAGTCTGTTCTTGATCTATGAAAACCGCGTTCAGTTTCCGATCGTATTCGATGTTTGTTTGGCTTAGTTGTCTCAGGGTTAATAAAGCGTCTGTGCATCTCCTACTTCGCCGGAAACCAAATTGAGCCCTACTCAGCTGTGGTCCAATTCTCTGCTCTAGGATCTTCTCCAACAGTTTTCCTGTGTAGCTTTGAAGCGATATCCCCCGGTAGATATTGCACTCTTTTGTGTTGCTTTTGTTTGTCCATATTGGCACTATAATAGCTTTCTTGGTTAAATAATATGTCTGAAAACGCTGGTAACTGAGAATATGTAAGAATATACTGTTAATCCTGTGCTTCGTGAAGTGATCATGTTTTGTTTACACTGGTAACTAGAATTGATCAGAATATAATATTTTACCTGTGCGTCGGGTAGGGACAATACTTGACGCTAGTACTCAATTGTTGATCAAAATACACTTACAATGTTTCTGCAACAATAACAACAAGTTAACATTGCAAATACTATCGATATTAAAAATATAATTACGGTTTCGTTTTGAGTGTCTTTATCTCCATCAAAAACACTACAACATTCAAATACTAGATAAAATCATTATTTTGATGTCGAACGTTACGTAAATATTGATCTATTTATGTGTATCATTAATAATTTATAACTGTCTATACTAATCTATTCATCTATCAACTCCATTTGTTTAGCTATCTATAGACATTCAGACATTCAATATTTGTGTCTATTAGAACTGTAATCGATCCTTCAGTATATCATCAATCCTTTAGTCTACCATAGATCATTCAGTCTACTATAGATCATTCAGTCCACAATATATCCTTCACTCTACCATAGATCATTCAGTCTACTATAGATCATTCAGTCCACAATTTATCCTTCACCCTACCATAGTTCATTCACTCTACCATAGATCATTCAGTCTACTAAATATCCTCGACTCTACCATAGATTATTCACTCTACCACAGATCATTCAGTCTACCATAGATCATTCCGTCCACCACATATCATCGACTCTACCATATATCCTTCACTCTACCATAAATCATTCAGTCTACCACATATCCTCAACTCTACCCTAGATCATTCAGTCTACCATATATTTTCGACTCTACTACCATAGATCATTGTCTACCACAGATAATTCAGTATACCAAGAAGACAATGTGGGCTAGTGGTTAAGTGACACGGCCCACAACTAGAAGGTGCTGGGTTCACTCCCCATCACAGCACCGGCCGTTACCCCGGGAAAGCAAACCCTTAGAAAATGCAGGAGGAAGCAGACGCTTACATAAAACGAATGCCGAAGTCGGATGCACTGGGCCGACAGGCGCAACAATTAAAATATAGTGCAATGCACACCGCCATGGGGAATAGAGAAATAATGCGAAAGCAAAACACAAAAACAAAAATTCAGTCTACCATAGACCATTCAGTCTGCCATAGACCATTCAGTCTGCCATAGATCATTCAGTCTACCATACATTCTACGCTCTACCATATATCATTCAGACAATACAATTGGTCTGCCTTCTATTCTCTAACAATTTAACTCTTTATCTGACAATATTCTTTAAATGTATATATCCAACGATATATATATCCAACAATGTATATATCCAACAATGTATATATCCAACAATGTATATATCCAACAATGAATATATCCAACAATGTATATATTCAACAATTCACCCATTTTTGTTTCTGTCTGACTATCTATTCTTTCACAAGTCCATCTTGTCTGTCCAGACTTTCGTTGTTTGGTAAATATATCTAAATCATGAACCTCTTTTCCTGCTCTTCAGAAAGGGAATTTAACAGATAAAGTACATAATTTTCACTGCCAGAAGACTAACAGGCAACCAATCAGACCAACACAAACCCATAAACACAGTTCACCGAGAAACAAAACAAAAGATAGGGCAACTATCAGACAAGAAGATAAGGCCTGTCGTGGACGACCAGGGTTTTTTTAATTTGTTGACTTAGGCAGCAGAACATGGTAGATCGAGGTCAGATGGATGATGTGGTTAGGATGTGTAAGCAAGTAGAGATGGGAGTTATACGAAAACAATTACAGCAACAAGGAACGACGCTGATGTACCAGTGATTAATTCGTGAGCAAGTTAACGGTGGTGAGATAGATGCATGGCGAACGGATGGGTGTGATAAATAAATGCAAGACGGCTTAATGCAGTATTCAATGAATAAAAGTTATATATATCTATATGGGATCAAGATGCTGAGCAGCGGATGAGCTGCAGTGACTCATAGCTGACTGCTAGTGTCAGGGCCAGCGAACCAAAGCTGCCAAGACCCTTCTTCACCTCCACGCGGTGATCCTGGATAACAGGCTGCAGCAGGGCAGACTGGCTAAGGTAAGAGATCGAAGAGGGGATGCTAACCCGGTACTCAAAAAATGATTGTTGAAGTCGGATGTGTTGGACCGAAAGGTGCAAATATCGCAGTCAAGCTGTAAACTACGACACAACGCATTCCGTTCTCTTGACTACATTCTGCTACTTAAGGCCTTTCAGTGTTTGGTAGTGGGAGATTGAGAATGAACGAAGCCAAGCCATATATATCTATATGTATATTATATATATAACCTATACTGAAGGATATGGTCGAGAAAATACTGGGAAGGTACAAACGGAGGTCCAAACCCTGGATCTCGGAAAATATATTACTACTATTTGACGCTAGGAGAACTCTCAACACTGGGTCTCGGAACATATATTTCTACTCTACTATGTGACGCTAGGAGAGCACTCAACCCTGTGTCTCGGTACATATATTACTACTATGTGACGCTAGGAGAGCTCTCATCCCTGGGTCTCGGAACATATATTACTACTATGTGACGTTAGGAGAGCTCTCAACCCTGTGTCTCGGTACATATATTACTACTATGTGACGCTAGGAGAGCTTTCAAAAATGGGAAAACCACAACAGCCGAAGCGGAAAAATACTAAGCTATAAACAAGACTATAAGAAAGGACATGGCGAGAGCAAAGGAGGAGTGGATAATAGATCAGTGCACACAAATTACAGACTGCATGGTCAAGAACAATGGTATAACAGCTTACCAACTAGTTAGAAACCTGACAAAAAAGTTTACACCCACAATAAGAACAATTCAAGATGAGGCAGGGAATACCATGACTGCGGAAAAGGATGTCGTGCAGAGATGGATATAATATTGCTCCAAGCTCTACAACATGAAGTCCCCTAGGGATCCTAGAGATGTAACCCCAGTAGACCAACAAGAAGAGGAAGATAACTTTAGCATCATGAGTGAAGATGTCCAGGTGCCGGTTAGGTCTCTTAAAATGGGTAAAGCGGTTGGAGTGGATAACATACCATGCGAACTATTAATTCTTGGAGGGACAGTGGTGATAGATTTTCTAACAACAATCTGTAACATGATATGGCAGATGGGAGAATGACCCACAAACTGGACAAAATCATTGATCACAGTGATACCAAAGAAGGGTAACCTCCATCAATCTGATCTGATTAGTCACGCCAGTAAAGTTATGCTCAAGGTCATCCTTAACTGACTGCAGCCACGAGCAGAAGAAATCATTGTGGAAGAACAAGCGGGTTTCAGCGCTGGTCGAAGCACAATAGAACAAATTGTCAACCGGTGCTTGATCAGTGAAAATATACTCGGCAAAAACAAGAATTGTACTAGGTCTTCATTGACTTTAAAACGTATTTTGATAGCGTGGGACATGAGGCCCTATGGGAAACTCTGCGCAAGTACAAGATAGGATGGCAGCTTACCCACGTCATTGAGACACTATACTCCGATGCCAGAAGTGTAGTTTAACTCAACGGAACTACAGGTGAACAGTCGGCGTGCGTCAGAGGTGTCTCATCTCTCTGACACTTTTCAATGTTTTTCTAGAACGCATTATGCCAGAAGCATTGGCTGAATACGTAGGGACGTTCAAAATAGGTGGACGCATACTCACCAATCTCCGTTTTGCCGACGATATTAACGGTCTGACTGGAACAGAGCCTGACCTTGTGAGTCTAGTCGCAAACCTGAACAATGCTGCCCAGAAATTTGGGAAGGAAATCAGTGCAGAGAAGAGTAAGACCAGGGTTAACGCCCCAGAGGGTATTTAAAACCCGATTATGGTCAAAGGTGAACCTCTGTTAAATGTTACGCGGTTCAAATATATTTAAGCAGAAATGAATACGGAGGGTTCTAGAGCGGAGATCCAGTAAAGAACAGCGATGTCCATGGTCGCCCTGACCAGACAGCGAATAACCTGGAAAGACAAGAACACGAGCCTTAAATCGAAGCAGACTTTAATGTATACAATTGTCAGCTCGGTATATTTCTACGCATGTGAGACTTGTTATGAATGTTTCCTGACGGGTTGAGATAAGACATGTGATATAGTGGCTGAGTGATAAGGAAACAAGTGAAGAGACCAAATGATTACGGTTCCAGTCACAATGATCGAAGCAGATGTTCAAGTGATTCATTCGCGGACAAAGTTTAGGTTGAAAGAGGAATGTTTGGATAGATGAACGGATTGAAGGATTAATAGATGGCCGAGTAGATATTTTGATGGATAGATAGAATAATAGGTGCGTGGTGTGATGGATAGACAGATATTAAGATATAAAGATGGGCGGTTGGATACGTGAACGAATAATTGAGTAAATAGAAGATGCCTACCAGGCACAGAAACACACAGTAGCTGTTTGGGTGGATCTGGAAAAGGCATTTGATAAAGTCTGGAAAGACGGACTTAGAGTCAAGCTAAGAAGAAGTGATGTTTGTGGGAAAATGTACAAGTGGATCAACCACTACCTCAAACAAAGAACGGCCAGAGTCCAAGTACAAGGGCAGATGAGCAAAAAGGTGACACTCGAGCAGGGAGTACCCCAAGGGGGAGTACTGTCACTCACACTCTTCCTGGTATATATAAACGACATTACAGAGAATATACCAAGGAGATTCCATAGCTCAATGTTTGCAGACGATCTGGCTATGTGGACCTCTGAAAAGAATCTCACCATAGCAATAAATCGGATGCAGAAGGCCCTTACATCGCTGGAAGAGTGGGCGAACTCATGGCTGGTCAAAATAAACGAGAAGCAAAAACCACATGCACAATATTCTCGCTTTCAATAAAACCCCAAAATACCAAATTAAGTTTAAATGGCAAATTCCTGCAGCCAAACGACAACACAACCTATCTGGGAGTCACATTTGATCGACGCATGACATGGAAAAGTCAGATCGAGAGGAACCGAATGAGAGCCAGAGAAAGAATGGCAATCATGAGGAAACTTGCTGGCACAAGCTGGGGAGCAGACGAAGGCATACTAAAGAAACTGTACACTGGAAGAGTGAGACCAGTTCTCGAGTATGGCATTGCGGCATGGACAACAGCAGCAAAGGCGAACTTCGATAAAGTTAGCAAACTTCAAAACCAAGCCATGAGAGTTATAACAGGAGGCATGAAGTCAACGCCAATTGTAGAACTTGAAAAGATTACAAAACTGCAATCCATGACCGATAGAAGAGACTGCAGAGCCCAGCTGCAGTCAGAGAAACTCCGAAGACTGACCGACCATCTAATGCACCAGAGACTAAACAATTTGGGAAATGGGAAACTAAAGCGGAGAAACTTTGCAGAAATAGCCAAAGCAAAGATGCACGAAGATCCCATAAACGCACTAACAACACCAAAACCCATCACTACTGTACGAAAACCTACCTGGAGGCAGGATATATTTCCAGAGGTGGTAGAAAATATACCAGGTATTGGAAACAAAAACTGCCATAATGAAAAAGAAAGGAGAGATACTACCCTAAGCTTTATATCGAAAAGCTACCCAAGCATGGACTGGACCCATGCATACACCGACGGTTCTGTAACAAACACTACACAGAACGGAGGGGCAGGAGCATTCCTGAACCTACCAAATGGCAGAAAAATAACACTGTCATTCGCTACTGGTAAGTACACAAGCAATTTCAGAGCGGATGCAGAGGCACTGAGGGCGGCAGTGGAAGAAATGGTGACACACAAAGAAAATGAAAGCCATATAGTCCTGCTTACAGATGCTCTCGCCGTAGTCACAGCGCTAAAAAGCCAGAAAAACACTGAGCTTAATGACTTAAGAGCAGCACTCTGCAAACTGTGCCAGCAGTCCGCACCAAAAAGGGTAGTGGTACAGTGGGTCCCATCCCACTGCAACATCCAAGGCAACGAGGAGGCAGACAGACTGGCAAAAGAAGGTGCAAGACTACCCCAAACAGATACTAGTATGACGTACGAAGAGTCAAAACGGCTTATCAAAGCCAGATACATGACCAAATGGGAAACCGAACATACTGGTTACACCAAAAACGATGCCTATTACCAGTTGAACTGAAGAGAGCAGGTCGTTGTCTTCAGACTTCGCACTGGCCACAATAGACTGAGGTACCACCTATTCAACAAATTGAAGATCGATGGTACCGACGATTGCCCGTGCGGTACCGGTAAAATGACCGCTGAACATCTGCTGCAGAACTGCCCGACATACGAGGATCAGAGAGAGCAGATGTGGCCATCACCAGTGGAACTGCAAGACAAGCTCTATGGCAGCGGCGACAGCCTCAGGATGACCGCCGCTTTTTTCGAAAAAATAATGGTTACTGTCTGACTGCGTACGAAGAAGAAGAAGAAGAAGAAGAAGAAGAAGAATTGAGTATATGGACATTGGGATAGGTGAGTGTTTGAATTAATGATGAATGGATGGATACAAAGATGGACGGATGTAAACACGTGTGTATGTATTTACAGGATGTGTGGATAGATGTCAGGGTAGAGGAATTAATTCTTGCATGTGTTAATAAAACAGAGAATGGATCGGTGGATGGCTGGATACAGTAATATAAAAATTGATTTGTATTCATTGATATATTTCAATGAGTATACTGTTTACTCCGTTGTCTGTTCAATACGTTTTGTTTTATCTAACCTTTGATACATCTAGAAAACATTTGGCTTGGCTTCGTTCATTCTCAATCTCCCGCTATCAAGCCCTGAAAGGGCTTAAGTAGCAGAATTTAGTCCAGAGAACGGAATGCGCTGTGTCGTAGTTTACAGCTTGTCTGCGATATTTGCACCTTTTGGTTAAGCACATCCGACTTCAGCAATCATTTTTTGAGTACCGGGTTAGCATTCCCTCTTCGATCCCTTCTCCTTAGCCAGTTAGCTGCAACCTGTTATCCAGGATCACCGCGTGGAGGTGTAGAAGGGTCTTTGAAGCTCTAGTTCAATGGCCCTGATGCTAGCAGTCTTCTATGGGTCGCTGACCACTGCAGCTCATGCGCTGCTCCGCATCTTGATCCCGAAAACCTATTTGATCTATCCCGTTGATAAATCAAGTTATCCAATATTAAAATTGATCTGTAATCTATTTATATACACAGGACATGTAGCTATTTCTCAATCCATCTTTAACTCAATCCCTCTTTAACTCGATCCATCTTTAACTCAATCCATCTTTAACTCAATCCATCTTTAACTCAATCCATCTTTAACTCAATCCATCTATATCCATTCCTTCCATGTTATTGTTGAGGCTGCGGACGTAGCTCGGTCACACGTTAAGTAGAACACCAAACAGCGTGATCTGATAGTTCTTTTCTGGATTTCAAAGACAAGAGGAGTTGAAGACGGCCCACACACTTGCAAAAGGGAAATAACTGTCAAAATGGCGGTAGCTGAGAAGAGGTAGAACCAATTATAGGTGTTGGCAGCAGACGTGAATGTTCGGCGTGTTTCACGAGTGTCTATGCTCCACTGGGGGTAAAAAAGATGATTGATGATGAATGCATTTTACGTCTATAAACCTGTTTATATATTCAACCATTTATACATATAAACAATCGACAAATCTATCTCCCATACATGTTATTATTATTCTTTCTTGCAGTTATTTGAATTCGTTCTTTATACAACATTCTGTTGTGGTTTTTCTTTCGGTTTGTCTGTCGATATATTTGTTCTATTCGGGGAACATAGACTGACAGTGGATCATGTTCTCCAGGTCTGCCAGCTCCACGAGAGGAGCTGAGGTATAGCATGGCTCTCTCTCGGTTATATTTGCAGGATTAGCTTTATGGCGATGAGATAAGCCTAGGACGGACGCCAAGTTTGTGAGAGAAATTGATGCCAATATTTGGGAGAAAACTACAAAAAGGATCTGTTCTGGTAAGTAAGTGCCGACGGATCTGCACACCGGGAATACCCTTAAGTGATTAATCCCGCACAGAAAAGGGTCAATGTTGTACATAGTGATAGTTCCCGTAGCTTGCTGACTGTACACATTCCTGTTCCTTTCTCACATGTGCCCTTTCGGATGTCCCCGTGTATGATTTCAAAACTTTAGAATCTGTGGATTGCCTGTTCATTTAACGATGTGTCATCATCGAAGAGGCGGTCGTTGATTTACTTCAAAATGTCAGCCAAATCCGATTTCAATGGTAGAGGAATGACGTCTACAACAACAATAGCCTTCATGGTAGAGGAATGACTTCTACAACAACAATAGCCTTCATGGTAGAGGAATGACTTCTACAACAACAATAGCCTTCATGGTAGAGAAATTATTTATCCAACAAAAACAGATTGAGACACCATCTATACAACAAGGTACACTGCGAGAGAATTTTGGGCCAGGGTGTCGACTCTTTCATTGTCACAAACCCAACATGATCAGGGCAGTTAATCTACACGCGATTCCAAAATGTCTCATTCTTTACGTCCGTTTCCATTCATTTTACAACTGTTGTACTTTAAGAAGTACGGATTGATAGTCTGACACGATGACGTTCCGAAGTATGGATTGACAGGCACGATGACGTTCCTTATTAAAGAGGCCTTAGATATCAACCTCGGAGTCGGAACTCACTTCTCCAATAAACGTTTTCATACTATAGGTTACTGTCATGTATGGTCTGCTCTGTTCAGCAACTGCCATGTATGCCCTGCTCAGTTCAGCAACTATCATGTATGTCCTGCTCTGTTCAGCAACTGTCATGCATGGTTTGCTCGGTTAAGCAACTGTCATGTATGGTCTGCTCTGTTCAGCAACTGTCATGTATGCCCTGCTCTGTTCAGCAACTGTCATGTATATATTCATCACCGACTTCTGCCAAATTACCTCAGTGTCCGTCCATTAACACATATGTCTATATCTCAAGAACGTGCGTCAAATATCCAATATTATTCTAAAACAAAGTTTATCCAGAGAAGACACGCGCGAACAATCATAAGAAGACAAACATACATCCATAGCACAGCCAGAATGAAAAACAAGATATAGGAATAGAACAAACAGACTTGAAGATATGACGTGTTGTTATAGAAAATAATTTGGCTTGATTGTTTCGCCTTTACTGGTGAACCTGGCAGATGGGAGCAGACTATTGACACAGGGGCCGAATGATAAGGAAGGGAGTAGTTACTTGATGTGAACGGTGTTTCAGTCAGGGAAAGATAAACTCTGTTAATGTGATCCATTCACGGTAAATGTGGCCTTAATAGTATAAGATTAACTTCAGGGACTGAGAGCTGGAGATTGCGTTAAGTAAAGTAGGTATCAGACTTCTTACGTAGAGTAACCAATTCCCTTAACTCGCTAGCGAGTCTGGTACCAATTTTCAGCTGAATACACTGGAGCAGGTTTAGACCGGGATTACCTCTTCTTCCTCTCTATTTTCTATATTTCTCCTTCTTCTTCTTCTTCTGCTTCTTCTTCTTCGTCTTCTTCTTCTTTTTCTTCATCTTATTCCATTTCTATGTACGCTTTCATACGCAGCTTCAATAAATCCAAAGTAAGCAGGGGTCAGCATTAATCCACATACATAGAGCTTGTCGGGGAATGCTACCGGAGATGATAATATATGCTTTCCCTGATTCTCGTATGTTGAACCCTTTTGTGGGATCAAGATACTGAGCAGCGCATGAGCTGCAGTGGTCAGCGACCCATAGCTGACTGCTAGCGTCAGGACCAGCGAACCATAGCTGCCAAGACCCTTCTACCCCTCCACGCGGTGATCCTGGATAACAGGCTGCAGCAGGCAGACTGGCTAAGGAGAAGGGATCGAAGAGGGAATGCTAACCCGGTACTCAAAAAATGCTTGCTGAAGTCGGATGTGTTGGTCCGAAAGGTGCAAATATCGCAGCCCAGCTGTAAACTACGACACAACGCATTCCGTTCTCTGGACTACATTCTGCTACTTAAACCCTTTCAGGGTTTTGTAGTGGGAGATTGAGAACGAACGACGAAGAAGAAGAAGAAGAACTCCCAGTTTTTATAGATAACTGGATGCCTTTGTTTTGAGAGAATTTAGAACCACAGTTAACCATCTCTATTGGCAATTTATCTCCCATTGATGCTAGCTGTGATATCAAAATCAATGCAACTGACATGTTGAAACTCTAGCAATTCAGGAATTTGGTTTTCAAGATATAAATCAATGTTCTCGTTCTCCAATACTAGTTGTTCCTCTTCTACAAGTTCTCATTTTGTTTCCGTCTTCGTAATTTTTTTTTCCGATTTTGATTTTGTAGACTATATGGAAGCATCTCTTCACATGTAGCCTTTCTTCATTTTAAAAAGTGTCATTAACAAATTTGACTTTGTAGCTTCAAGGTCGATCTCTCTCTCTCTCTCTCTCTCTCTCTCTCTCTCTCTCTCTCTCTCTCTCTCTCTCTCTCTCTTCCGTCGTAGAGCACCACTCAGCTTTTTCGTAGGCATTTCAAAATCAGAAAGTAAAAGAAATTTAAAAAATAACGAAATAGTGTTGTGCTACTTTTACAAACTAGTTCCCCATTCGATCTTTTAAATATATATATAGGATAGTCAGCAAAGATGGCGCCGTAACCGGCTGCGGGTCTACATTGCTCTGTTGTTTTAGTTCATTATGAAAGCCAGACCACGGATTTGCCTGGAATTCACACTAGTCGACGACTTACAATTGTGTTCACGGGAACGTGTTATTTTCCATTTCGACTGGTTAATTCGCTTGTTTTTTTTTGTGTGTGTTATTTCTGCTGTCCCGAAGAGCGCGTGGCCGATTGGTTTCGAGGCCTGCCTGGCGACATGGAGGGCAACGGTTCGAATCCCCGGTATTTAAGACCTATCGCTCTCGAGTATGGACGTGTGAGACTCCAACTGAAATAGTAGTTGGAGACTTCAACAGCCACTCGGAGAGATGGGGATACTCGGACACAGACAGCAGAGGTGACGAAGTGGAAGATTGGGAGATAGACACAAATCTCTCCCTAATCAATAGGCCGGAGGATAGCCCTAGTTTTTATTCTAGAACATGGCATACCACCTCGACTCCAGATTTGGCCTTCTCCACACAGGACATACACCATAAAATAGACCGCCAGGTGCTAAACCAATTGGCAGGTAGCGACCACAGGCCGATCAGGCTAGACATTGATATGGAAGTAGGCCCACATGAAACAAAACCGCTCCCACGTTGGAATTACAAACGAGCCGACTGGGACAGATTTCCAATCCTGACAGATGGGCTGTGTGAAACCATCAACACACGAAACAACAAAATGAAGCCCATGGTGGAAAGCCTAAGCAAGGCAATAATGCAAGCCGCCACTGAAACCATCCCAAGAGGGGCTAGGGAAAAACTATAATCCCTATTGGAATGATGTTGCAGAAAGCGGAAGATGCAGTCACAAATGCTAGGAACACGGCAGAGCGAGAACAATCTATGGAGGCAAATGTCGCCCTCAAAGCCGCCACGGCGAAATACAAATACACTCTAAACCAAACAGCAAGAGAGAGCTGGAAAAACAAAACTGAAAGCCTCAACCTAGACAAAGAAGGGAACAAGCTATGGAAGCTAGTCAGAGCCATGAATGACGAAACCCCTTCAAACAAATAAATTACCATCAAGCAGGGCAAAAACCTGCTCACTGGAAAAAAAGCCGCAAACGCTTTTGTAGAACACTATGCCAGAGCAAACCACATCGAGGTCCCTGCAGATAGGCATACAGACATTAGTGAAGAGCAAAAGGGGCACGACAACATCAATACGGCACCAGAAGAGCATATGATGGCCAAATTAACAATGAGTGAAATGGAAGAGGCCATGAGAACATTAAAGAAAATGAAATCTCCCAGAAAAGACGGGATAACAAACGAAATGCTGATGGGGCTGGGCCAAACAGTGAAGAGGAAACTGCAATCAGTCCTGAACCAAAGCTGGAAAAGGGGTATTGTACCCCAGGCATGGAAAGACGCAGTACTTGTACCAGTACCAAAGAAAAGAAAGGAAAAAACAGATCCAAATGGATACAGGCCTATCAGCCTACTGAGCTGTGTCGGCAAACTGATGGAACGTATGATAAACACCAGACTGATGTGGTTTCTGGAAGAAAAACGAAAACTAATTCCACAGCAAGCCGGCTTTAGACAGCACAGATCCACTGAAGACCAGGTCATCCTCATAGCCCAGGAAATAGAAGATGCCTACCAGGCACAGAAACACACAGTAGCGGTTTGGGTGGACCTGGAAAAGGCATTTGACAAAGTCTGAAAAGACGGACTTAGAGTCAAGCGTGAAGTTTGTGGGAGAATGTACAAGTGGATCAACCACTACCTCAAAAAAAGAACGGTCAGAGTCCAAGTACAAGGACAGATGAGCAAAAAGGTGACACTCGAGCAGGGAGTACCCCAAGGGGGAGTCCTGTCACCCACACTCTTCCTGGTGTATATAAACGACATTACAGAGAATATACAAAGAAGAGTCCATAGCTAAATGTTTGCAGACGATCTGGCTATGTGGACCACTGAAAAGAATCTCAACATAGCAAGAAATCGGATGCAGCAGGTCCTAACATCGCTGGAAGAGTGGGCGAACTCATGGCTGGTCAAAATAAACGAGGAGAAAACCACATGCACAATATTCTCGATTTCAATCAAACCCCAAAACACCAAATTAAGTCTAAATGGCAAATTCCTGCAGCCAAACTATCTGGGAAGTACAGTTGATCGGCGCATGACATGGAAAAGTCAGATCGAGAGAAACCGAATGAGAGCCAGAGAAAGAATGGCAATCATGAGGAAACTTGCTGGCACAAGCTGGGGAGCAGACGAAAGTATACTAAAGAAACTGTACACTGGAAAAGTGAGACCAGTTCTCTAGTATGGCATTGCGACATGGACAACAGCAGCAAAGGCGAACTTCGATAAAGTTAACAAACTTCAAAACCAAGCCATGAGAGTTATAACAGGAGGCATGAAGTCAACGCCAGTTGTAGAACTTGAAAAGATTACAAAACTGCAATCCATGACCGATAGAAGAGACTGCAGAGCCCAGCTGCAGTCAGAGAAACTCCGAAGACTGACTGACCATCCAATGCACCAGAGACTAAACAATTTGGGAAATGGGAACCTAAAGCGGAGAAACTTTGCAGCAATAGCCAAAGCAAAGATGCACGAAGATCCCATAAACGCACTACAAACACCATAGCCCATCACTACTGTACGAAAACCTACCTGGAGGGAGGATATATTTCCAGAGGTGGTAGAAAATATACCAGGTATTGCAAACAAAAACTGCCAGACTGAAAAAGAAAGGAGAGATACTACCCTAAGCTTTATTTCGAAAAACTACCCAAGCATGGACTGGACCCATGCATACACCGACGGTTCTGTAACAAACACTACACAGAACGGAGGGGCAGGAGCATTCCTGAACCTACCAAATGGCAGAAAAATAACACTGTCATTCGCTACTGGTAAGTACACAAGCAATTTCAGAGCGGAGGCAGAGGCACTGAGGGCGGCAGTGGAAGAAATGGTGACACATAAAGAAAATGAAAGCCATATAGTCCTGCTTACAGATGCTCTGGCCGTAGTCACAGCGCTAAAAAGCAAGAAAAACACTGAGCTTAATAACTTAAGAGCAGTACTCTATCAACTATGCCAGCAGTCCGCACCAAAAAGGGTAGTGGTACAGTGTGTCCCATCACACTGCAACATCCAAGGCAACGAGGAGGCAGACAGACTGGCAAAAGAAGGTGCAAGACTACCACAAACAGATATTAGTATGACGTACGAAGAGTCAAAACGGCTTATCAAAGCCAGATACATGACCAAATGGGAAACTGAACATACCGGCTACACCAGAAACGATGCCTATTACCAGTTGAACAGAAGAGAGCAGGTCTTTGTCTTCAGACTTCGCACTGGCCACAACAGACTGAGTTACCACCTATTCAACAAATTGAAGATAGGGTGTACCGACGAATGCCCGTGTGGTACTGGTAAAATGACCACTGAACATCTGCTGCAGAACTGCCCGACATACGAGGATCAGAGAGAGCAGATGTGGCCATTGCCAGTGGAACTGCAAGACAAGCTCTATGGTAGTGGCGAGAGTCTCAGGATGACCGCCGCTTTTTTCGAGAAAATAATGGTTACTGTCTGACTGTGTACGCAGAAGAAGAAGAAGAATGCCCGTGTGGTACCGGGAAAATGAGCGCTGAGCATCTGCTGCAGAACTGCCCCACATACGAGGATCAGAGAGAGCAGATGTGGCCATCACCAGTGGAACCACAAGACAAGCTCTATGGCAGTGTCGACAGCCTCAGGATGACCGCCGCTTTTTTTCGAAAAAATAATGGTTACTGTCTGACTGCGTACGATGAAGAAGAAGAATCCCCGGTATGGCATATGTTGTCATTCTGTTGGGGGTGAAATAAACAAACGTAGCTAGCACACGACGTGGCGACAGCAATGGCGAAACGGCCTGTAGTCATCAGCCTTCACAACCCCTCGACTACCCCAGCAATTGGAAAAATGTCGTATGGCAGTTTTTTTTTTTTGCTGAACGATTATCCTGGCCTGGACATCGGCTACATGAATAACATTAAGCTTAAAGCTGTGTTGTATTTTCACGGTCTACTTCACACGGCTGAACTTTGCGAGATTGGAGCCCTCTACTTAGCTGCAAACGTCAGTTTTGGTGTGTGAAACCTAGACACGGCAATAATATACTGAACAGCCGGGTAGAGATAACCAACTAAATCACGCGCTGAGTGATGTCCCTACGATCTCTTTCAGATATGGGAAAGGCACGACACACAACGTTAGATGTCATCCTCCCTCCCCCTCCGCTGCCTTGCTGCGGGATACCTGTTTACGGGAAAGGCTTCGGGAGTACACCCTGAAGATAAATCTGTATTCTGCGCTATCTCCGGTCGTCTTGATAAATATCTTGCCACTGGCAAAGTGAAGTTCAGAACCAGTAACGTTGACAAAAGGCGCAATTTCTTCCTCACTTTAATCCAGAACACCGCGCAAGTCACCCATTTCAGTGCACACAACAAGAGAACGACTGTCCACACGGCTGAACAAAGAGAGTGGTCTTCATCACTTGTGATGGACGAGCATCATATATATATATATATATATATATATATATATATATATATATATACATATATATGTGTGTGTGAGTGTGTGTGTTTCTGTGTGTGTGTGTATGTATATTGGGACATAATGTACGATTTTAGTAAATGAACGGGAGAGCAGAGCTCCAGATGAATCCGCTGATAAATGAAAACAGGCAGGACACTGATGCCGTCATATACACCGACGGATCAGTGCTACGCAGTGGGACATCAGGCTGTGGCTTCTCATCTAGAGTGAGAGGACAGGTCGTTGCCGAGCGCAGTAGGGAATACATGTCAACAACCTCGAGTTTGACAATGGAGATGGAAGCAGTGACCTCAGAGCTGAGAAGGATATCTGAGACTTCTATAACAAGGTCAGTCATTGTCACAAACGCCCGTACTTCAGAAGGTACACAAGGAATAGCTTAATTTCGAGTGGATAGCAATTGTTAAGACCTTAAACCTACGGGGATTAACATGGATCAACTGTCCTGGTCATGCTGGGGTTCAGGGCAACGGAAGAGCTGACATCTTGGCTTTACAAGCTCCCATTATGGCTACGCTTGTAATGTACAGTAATAATGTTTTGAAATCACTCAATGACCGCCTGTTAGATGAGGACACCGCAATAGATGAAGCAGCAATCCACAAACTGCAAAGTGACAACATTAAACGAGGTTCTAGCGGAGTAGGGCGCATGAGAGGACGGAGCAAAAGAGTGTACAACCAGTGAGCTGCAGGGACCATCAGCATCTAGGACTGTGTCATTTGATGAGAGAGATAGATAGAGAGAGAGAGAGAGAGAGGGATAGAGAGAGGGATAGAGAGAGGGACTAAGGTATGCCCGGAGTGTAGTCACGTCGATTCTTAGAAACAGAAAAAGAAATTGAATTAAAGTGATTTAACAAGGTGAAATGATTATTTTTT
The DNA here is from genome assembly GCA_036924085.1 of Ariolimax columbianus. Lineage (NCBI taxonomy): Eukaryota > Metazoa > Mollusca > Gastropoda > Stylommatophora > Arionidae > Ariolimax > Ariolimax columbianus. The sequence goes on along the minus strand of JAVGWX010000004.1, from coordinate 97,443,347 downwards.
TCATCCACTGTTTGGAGAGCGGGTATGCCCGTGTGGTTCTGTGGGTGGACTTTGGTGTTTGATATAGATGAGGAAAGGTTACACTTCTGCCTTACTCATGGTTGTGATTTCACTATCATTCACATTGACAACAGAAAACTGAGTGTGGTAAAGCCTTTTGGGTTTTCCGGAAAAGTTTTAAAATATCAAACCACAATATTTGTTTCGGAGAGGGGGATCAAGATGCTGAGAAGCGCATGAGCTGCAGTGGTCAGCGACCCATAGCTGACTGCTAGTGTCAGGGCCAGCGAACCAGAGCTGCCAAGACCCTTCTACACCTCCACACGGTGATCCTGGATCAGACTGCAGCAGGGCAGACTGGCTAAGGAGAAGAGATCGAAGAGGGAATGCTAACCCGGTACTCAAAAAATGCTTGCTGAAGTCGGATGTCTTGGGCCGAAAGACGCAAATATCGCAGTCAAGCTGTAAACTACGACACAACGCATTATGTTCTCTGGACTACATTCTGCTACTTAAGCCCTTTCATGGTTTGGTAGTGGGAGATTGAGAACGAACAACAGAAGAAGAAGAAGAAGAAGTTTCGGAGAGGAAGAGGAAGAAGAAGAATAAGTAGAAGAAGACAATGAAGAAGAGGAAGAAGAAGAAGAAGAAAGAGATGAACAAGAAGATGAAGTTAGTAGATATTATTATTCAATAATAATTTGACTGAATGCTCACATACTTAGATCCTGTTTTCACCGGACGTGTGTTCGTGCAATCTGTTTCCTTGCTGACTTAATTTATATAACCCAAATAGGGTCTAGTTTTAATTAACAACGCTATAGACCAGAGCTTGATGTGATAATGTTGCAAGTTTGTTCATCTTTGAACTAAACAGACCGCGTTCTAACCAACTTGCCATGAGTGACCACCAGAATAAAGACAGTTAATTGAAATATTAAAATGTCATTGTTTCAAATATGTATGACTTTTCCTAATCTCATCTAATTTGTCCACCCCAAAAGAGAAGGTCGTTGTTTCAAATATGTATGACTTTTCCTAATCTCATCTAATTTGTCCACCCCAAAAGAGAAGGTCGTTGTTTCAAATATGTATGACTTTTCCTAATCTCATCTAATTTGTCCACCCCAAAAGAGAAGGTCGTTGTTTCAAATATGTATGACTTTTCCTAATCTCATCTAATTTGTCCACCCCAAAAGAGAAGGTCGTTGTTTCAAATATGTATGACTTTTCCTAATCTCATCTAATTTGTCCACCCCAAAAGAGAAGGTCGTTGTTTCAAATATGTATGACTTTTACTAATCTCATCTAATTTGTCCACCCCAAAAGAGAAGGTCGTTGTTTCAAATATGTATGACTTTTCCTAATCTCATCTAATTTGTCCACCCCAAAAGAGAAGGTCGTTGTTTCAAATATTTATGACTTCTAATCTCATCTCATTTGTCTACATACGAGAATGTCGCTCTTACAAGTATATATTACTTCTCCTAATCTCATCTCGTATTCATGACTTCTCCTAATCTGATCTCATTTCTCCACCACATTCAAAAATGTCATTGTTACAAATATATAGGGCATCTCCTATTTTCATTTCATTTTTTCACATAAGTCAATAGGCGGTAAAATTTCTTTGTGTTGCCATCTGCGTAACTGTTGCTACATGCAATCCATGCCGCTTCGGTGTTTTATTAAGACCGCCAATCCATTGTTATCTTATCTAACCTTTTTTTTATGAAGACTTGCTTCTTGGTGATACAGGTTCGGGTGGTGGGTAGGTGCGCCGCTGCTTTTTATATAACCATATCATTGAATTCTCTGTCGGTCTATTAACGTCGGATTGGCGTAGTGGTAATCGATTTTCACAGCGAACGTGCGGGGTTCAACTCGCCTTACCGACACGCTCTTGTCGACCAAGTTGTAAGTATAACCTTGACATACTGTTAGGTAAGGAAAGGACAGCGAGGAAGATAACTAGAAACCCCAACGAATCAATACGCTAAATGAGGTGTCTAACACTTCATCGTCGACTGCAGTGTCTGCCATGGTACTACCTTTACCTTATCTATATAAATCATGCATGTAATTGTTCCCACTCACTACCAGATTTCTCATTCTATCATGTTTCGTGAATGATTTTCACATGCCATCTTTTGTTCTGTACGTTGTCTGACACTAATAAAAGAGAGTTGGTATTCATCCTTAGTGATCTGCCGGGGTCTTTGTGTATGACAAAGACAAGATTAGCACTCTGCCCCGCAGAGAGCATGTCATAATAGGCGACTAAGAGTGTGACATGACATAGCACTGGGCATGGTTAGGTGGTTTGTTAAGATCAGAATAGATGACGCTTAACAGTCTAATTTGCTCTATTGTTTGAGTCTGTTAAGTTGGACTCGCACATCCATTAACCACCCTCCTCGGCAATTGTCCCAATGCAGTGCAGTAATAAGCTGCTCGAGTCTAGCTCGCTAAGCAGGAAATCCTCCTCCCGGCTACATCCAGCTCACTCGAGAACTGGGACCTGCACAAGGGCATTTACCCTTGAAGATTGACAGGTCGACTAAGACTAACATATCCATTTTGGATGGGACATAACTGATAAAAATAAAAGACAGTCGAACATTATCGGTTTTCTCCCATTTTTTTACGTTTCATCTCAACTGAAGTCTTTATACTTGTTAAGAAGATTGCGGTGTCTGTGTACAACCAGTTTCACTTGACTTCACTTGATCTCAAAACTATGAGAATCCAATCTATTCTTTAATGCATTAATTTAAACCGCCTCTGTTATTTCAAGTGACAAAGCATTCCAAACCTTTACCACTTTCTGATTAAAAAATAGTTATCACATCTGGACCTTTCTTGAATTAGTTTGTATCTGTGCCCACTTGTTCTTGAATGCGGCTGTACTTTGAAAATCTTAATATGCTCTAATTTATTGTATTATATGTTGACAACGGACAATATATTTGTACTTTTTGTGTGTATCTGAAATTGAAACTAGTAAACTTAATAATGTTTGAGTTGCTGAATATGAATAGAATATGGAGGTTAAAATTGCAGACGAGCTCTAGTTTTTAAAAAAAATGTTTTTAATGTGCAGACATTTACATATACATAAACTACGATAATCCTTACAGAGAAGATCATTCAGAGGGAAGTCGCTTTGTTTATTTCCTCTATTGAGTTTTTGGAGCATCTCTCTCAGGGGTATAACAATAGTCAGCTAGCGTTGCAGTATTCAATTTCTCTCGATAACTATTTCGAGGGTAGACATGTAACGATGAAGCCGATCCCAAAGCTCGTCACTGACTGCATTAGTTACTGGGAAGAAATTCAGACAAGAACCAAGAAAGAGTAATTTCAATGACAACCTAGGCTATAACAGCACTGCAAGAGAGTTTCTATAAGAACTTGGCAATTGTCAGACTGATTGTTTCCATGAAAAAACTTCACAGCATCCATTGAAGAGGTTTTTTAAAAACCTGGGTTTAAACGCACCTTAAAATTGGTTCGTCGAAAACATAAATTCGTGTATCTACTTGGGCGAAGTCTATCGCGAAGGATAGCAGTGAGCTGGCTCAGCTTCTACTGTTTCAAACCCATACTGCAACATATTCGGAACGAAAGCGCTAGAGCTCACACCTTAAACAGCGTAATTACCTCATCCACGGTACATAGTGGAACCTACTGAAAGCTGACGCAGATAGACTCCGCCATTGCTCAATGAGCGATTGAGCGAAGAACAGTAAGATCTCTCTTCCAGACAAGATCCGCAACAAAGAAATGAGACGTCGAACTTCCTTCACTGACGTCTTAGATATAGGCCGGTCATGTCGGGTAACAGATGGACATATAGAGACGTAATGGTGGCTTTACAACCTTAGATTGAAGAGGAGAGATGAACTGAAGGAGACATTACGTCCAACAGGGTCCACCAAGCAAAAGAACGAAATAAAATAAATGTACTAAACATTTGGCTACCTAGCATCAGACACATGTGCATGATTGAATATCAGGATTTAGAAATTTAGAGATGTAGTAAAAGCTTGTGTAGCCACTTGCTAGAAAACATTCCCAGTTAACTTGTCATCACAAGTGACGATATCATCAAAACGTTTACCCGAAAGAGCTGACGTATCTTTGGAACGACAAATACACCTTCCTTGATTATAACCTCAATGACCCTTGTACATTTCTCATGAACGTACATACGTCCTGCTTAATTTTAAACCATGGCATTTACACAATTTTTTAGTGATTTTAAGTTTGATGTGGATTCTATAAGTGATTCGTTACGTGCATTCATTGTCTCCGGTTAAAGTGATTGTTGTAGAGGCCATTCCGTTCTCTTGTGATGGGAAACCTGACAAAACTATCCCAGAGAAAGAGGAAACAGCAATCCTTCGTGTAACCCCTCTGTAGCAGGTCAGGACAAACCTGCCACTTACACTTGCCATGGTTGATAGTGTGTAGTTTGTCATGTTGTTGTATGATTTGTCATGTGTACTAAATACACGAGTGGAGAAGATACTGTATGATTTGTCATGTGTACTAAATACCTGAGTGGAGAAGATACTGTATGATTTGTCATGTGTACTAAGTACCTGAGTGGAGAAGATACTGTATGATTTGTTATGTGTACTGAATACCTGAGTGGAGAAG